>DWMG01001105.1:0-16216 GCA_018244855.1 Elbella merops
GGTGTGCATATGAACATTTAAGGGTTGAACAAAGTACAGGAGTATCAATTTCATGGGGAGGGAAAATTGATCTTAATTTCTTTTAGTGTACTTGAAATATATCACTCAGTGTCAGAGTGAGTCATGGAGTTAAAGAACATTGTGCCAAGTCATATTTGAAAGTGTTTCTGTGTAGTTCTAACTTTAATTTTATATTTTTTATGTTTTACATATGATTTCAATTTGTTGCTCTCTGCCTACCCCTTAAAAGATGGTGTGGTGATATAACAATAATAGTAAATATGTGACTTTATTCTGCTTTCATAAATTATGATAAACACATTGGATACTCTGCTTCAGTTATAAATTACTGTCAACATTGTATGTTACTGGGCTCAGTTAAATTGTAGTTCAGTTTAGTATTTTAAAATCTCAAGAAACTAACCATTCCATATACTCTTAATTGTTACCATTTGCGTGATTCCTATTACTGTTTAGTTAAATAAAAATTTTACTATGTCACAAACTATTTCACATTGGCTTTAAATGAGTTACCATTCACTCAGATATGTTGTATTTTAAACAATATAATGTTTCAGGTCACATGGACAGCCGTAGTAGTATAAGATATGTGCTTTTGGCAACATCACTGATATCCCTCGCATTCACATTAACTCAAGGGACCTTGGAGATTGTAATGCCGGACGACATGTTCCACATTGACTCCAGAGAATATGACCTGTTTGGACATGGTGGGATGCTCTTCTGGTTTACGTCTTCGCTAGTTTTTGCGTTAATATACTTCATAATACTGCTCCTGCCCTGGATACCGCTCAGGGAATATTTGGCTTTACCAAGTGAGTGAACTTACTATTCAATGATTTGTGAGTGTTTATACACATGAATTATGTATGTACTAGATTAACTCAGTCTCTGCCCCGACCTTACTGTAATCGGCGGGAGCTCATGTAGAAGGAGCTCATATACACTTAAAATTTGTCAGGCGCTCCCAAAAAAAAATACGTAACTCAAGCCGGTACATATATAATGATAGTGCATTCAGTATTGATTTCTAAAAACTCTTATATTAGTGCTAATCTCTTAATCCTATTAAAAGAAGGGGACAGTAAGGTTTATTCCAATAAGGGCTTCTGTGCATTATAGGGCTTGCTAAGTGTTGGGCAATTTTGTACTAGACAGATAAATGAGTTTCAAACAATTTTAGACAAATTTCGGATGATAGAAAATCTTATAATGTTATCATACTAATTGCTAACAATATCTTGTACAGATAATGAGGCCTTTGTCCAGTAGTGGACATCTAGAGATTGATGTTGATGTCACTTATATTATGATTGAATGTCTATCAAATGAAATGTAATTAAACATGATACTCTAGCCATGTGTGAAAACAACTACTGCTGTTTATGATATTGATAGAACTGGCTACCAGTGGGTTTGATAAAAACATAATAAACCTCTTATTATTATATTACACCACCATTTTTTTTTATTCAGTAATGACAAATACTGTGATATTTGATGATATTCAATATATATAATAAAACATTGTGACAATGCAACATTGTTAAAATGGTCTCATGATAGGTTTTTATGTTAATCTCATTTTCTATTTTAAATTTTCAACCTTAATATATAGAGTATTGAGTTGAAATTGAACATGAACTTGTCCTATTGTATTGTTAACTAAAAATGTACTTTTTAGGGGTTGGTAATGTGGAATGTTTCAAATTTCTTTGGAACTGAGTTAAATTTATTGTTATACTGAATGATTTAGTATGATTATCTATTTTAGAACTATTAGTCATCTGTAGCTGTTTTCTTTGAACAGGTCCACACAGAACTATAATCACTATATTAGGAAAAATTATTTCCTACATTTAAGTATCGATAATTTTGTATTAAAAATTAAAATAGACCTTACATATTTAAATGTAAATGCAGAAATGAGGTCAAAGGAATATTAATAAATAAAGCATAACATCGCCTGGGCGTACTTCCGTTCGAAAAAAGTTCCTAGTTACTCTCGTTTCGCGCGTAAAATAGTTTCGTTCGAATAAAAGTTTTATGAAACATGTTATCTGTTGTATAATTATTCCAAGTAAATCTATCCCATTTTGTATCAATTAATTGTTTCTATATCATGTCAATGTAACGTTTTTTTGGTGCAAGAAGAGTTATTTAGAATCCTTAGTGTTGTTAGAATACAAATACTTGAACCAAGTAAGGTCATTTGGTAAAAGTGATTGTCATTGAAAACTGATCTACAAAAAAAGGGTTTGATTTTAGGTCATGCTGTGTTGATGTGATCTGTATACTTCCTTTCGGCTTTTTATGTTTGCAATTTTGATTTTTGATTATAACCCTGTTTGTTTTTTGTAATTTATTTGCGAAATATCTCTAAAAAGTTATAATCAGTTAGTTTTTATTACAGTATTATTCCATTCATAAGCCCATGTTCATTTGTATGTATTTTCTGCAGAGTCTCAAATGTAATATGTATGTAATATACATATTGTATCATAGTTTACGGTGTAAAGAAATTAATATCATTTAACACTTAAAACTCATGTTTTAATTAAATGAACATAACACTTTATAATGACACTATTACAATTTGTAACTTATCAATTAATGGACAACTTTATTGTTAGAATAGTTAGATTATAAAGTTTTGAAAATATTACAATCAATTATTATACACATATATGATTCCCTAATGGCTTTTGATAAGCTTAGTTGTTTGCTTCCTTAATAATTTATAACAGAGTATAATAAATCTGGTATTTTATAGCACTGTATTGTGATAACACATATAGATTGTTGAGTTATTATTTTTTATACAAAAATAGAAATTGTAACAGACAGATAACCAACTTAGTAGGAGATAGCTACCGTTGGTCACATGTATATAGAAAACCATATGGTTTTCTCAGAGAGAATATATATCTGTCTCTAAGGACATGGCGGTGGTTGTTGGTTACATACAGGATTGGTTAGAAGAATACCTTTGCTTCCTTTAGTTTTCCCTGTTCCAAAACAGAGGTTGTGCATGGTGTGGTTTGAGTATATTGTGATATTACAGAATGTATCATCCTTTGCGTTTTTGACTCGGCTGTACAACTCCGATATTACGAATGACCTTAGTTATACACATGTACACTCATGCACAGATACTCATGAGTATTGTTAGAGTAATAATTGTATCACGGTATCAATTTCTTAAATTAGTATGCGCAGTAGCCCTCAACGTATGTCGACGGTGGTTTCGCTCGACCATTTATAAAACTAATTTTAAATCATAATCGTATTGACGTGGGAGGAAACTCATATTAATGATTTCTTAAGGTTTTAGAACAGTATAGGCTTGAGTAAATCAACTCTATTTTGGTAAGCTGAAAAGTTGGTTAGGAACTTAGACCTTTTATTGGAAGGGTTTGGAATCATTTTGAAAGTATTCAATAAAGTTTATCTGTTGTAATTGTAATAAAGAAAAAACTGTTTGATTAACATGTCTTCCGAAGCATAATTCCTCCAAAAGAAGGGATTGTAAAATTTGCTACCAAAGTTCAATCAGCTTATCACTTCCGTTCTAGCTTAACTTGTCCCATCGTTCGTGATATGCTGGAACATTAACGCTAGAAACGTTCCAAAATAAGCTGTGGTTCAATGATGAAAGATAGAATGCTTAGTTAAGTTGCGTAAAGTAATTAGGTAAGCTCGTTTTGAGTCTGATTCCATTCCGTAATGTTTTGGCCTCAACCATGGACGTTCGAACCTATTGTATTTAAAATAGAGGTCATTTTCAAACGACCAAGAAATGTGTCGTCAACACTCGTTTTTATGAAATTATCGTAGAGCCTCACTAACGATAAATGCGGTGACCAAAATACATGAGAACATTGTGGTACTATACTAGAACGAAGTAATATTAAAAGGCTGAGCGCAGATGTGACAATTTCGTAATTTTTGTCATTAAGGTCGCGCGATACGTCGCTCTTACTTAAAACTAAGTTTTTACTATCTTGCTTTGACTTTCAACTCTTTATTACTTTATATTTATACTATTACTTTATATTTATACTATTACTTTATATTTATACTATTACTTTATATTTATACTATTACTTTATATCTATACTATTACTTTATATTTATACTATTACTTTATATTTATACTATTACTTTATATTTATACTATTTTACTATTTACTATAATATATTGAGTATATACTATGTATGTTACTTTGACTTTCTACTATTTAACTTCTTACTTCTACCTATTTACCTAGTTGAAAAATGATTTTTTCTTTTTATTTCCAGCCAAGCTCTCCTTCTATATCTACGTGTTGATATTGGCGCTGCTGGACACGACGCAAGCGGTGGGCGCGGGGCTGCTCACGTGGGGCGCCATGCAGTCGGGCTTGTGTGTGGTGGACGTCACCACGTGGATATACTTCTCTCTCTACACTCCACTCGTTTACCATACCTTCCTCAGCGAGTTCTTCAGGTGAGTTAGCTAGATATTAGCAGACTAGGGCTAATGTATCCTTAAATACATTCTGGAAAGTCGTGGTTGCCTATAACTGAAATGACATTTAAATTGTCATATTGTAAAATTGTGAAGTGTACATATTATTGGCGATCCAGAAATAAATAAATAGACCAAATATTGGTTGCTGTCTGATAATCTATTTGGTTTGATATTTATATACAGTATAAATCTATTTCCAAATTTAAATGATAATAATAATTTCTGATTCGAGCATTTGCTTAGACACATACGGACGACTAACGAAAACGTAGCAGTAAAGAAATCTGGTAATATGCAGAAAAAATTGTTGATGTGAGGGAAACCGTATTCACTTAGCCAAATTATTATTTAATTTCTATTTGGGAAACAAACTGTCATTGTACATTTGTGATATAACTTACAGTGAGAATAAATATTTCAAAACAGTTTCCACTGATAGATAATACAAGAAACGAAAACTAAGGAAAAAACGATTTGTGTTATGTTAAGGCGTTTAATATTACTATTCTATGACAATAGAAGTTAGAATATATTCATTAGCACAGTGTCAGTGGAACGACAAAAGGGTTGGTGATGGGGATGATGATGTTGATGGAAATCCTTATTTACTTCCAGCGTGTCGCAACCGAGCATAATGTTCTCGTACAAGGCTCAAATGGACGAGCCCATGGACGACGATCAGGTATCTTTGCCGCACCAGCAGAGCTTCAGCTCTCTAAAGACAGACTCCGATTACATTTATCAGGTATTTGAATAACTTTCACGGGCATTGCGCCTGTGTAAGTTGTAGTAGTTATCTACTAAATAATATATTTTGGGACATCCACATACGGCTGAAGTCCCAAAGTGAGCATCAAGAAAGCTTGCGTTATGGTAACCAGACGGCTGATAATGTACATGTAAACATATGTTTATTTATATATTATTACATTCAGATATAGAACATATACGTATCAACATATAACACATGCGTTCATCGCACAAGTATTTATTCCGGGTGAAATTCGAAACCACGAGCCCCGAGCAACGTCAAGTTCACTAAACACTGCACAAAAGGTGCAGTAAATCTATTTTCTATTCTTTCTATTCTATATTTCTATTCTTTCTATTTGAAAAAGATACGATAAGGCTAGACAAAGTAATATCCTATTAGTCTTATTTGATACATGATAATTTTCATATGAAATAGATTTTTCTAAAATTTTTTTTTTTAGCTATTTTCCAACAATGGTTCAGGAAGGCTTAGTCTTGTTGTCTATGAATATGAATATGCGCTTACCTATATGATATAAAACATATATTTATCATCTCAGGCATATACAAGTATTGTATAAATGATAACATACTACAATAACATGCAGAGAAATGGGCCAAGTTTATTTTAAAAGTAGTTAATGTCCTACTTTGTACGTCATTGTTCGTGGTCACAAGATGAACAATACATGTCATGTAGATATAGAGGATGATATACAGAATTTTCGTAAGTAGTTAAATGATGTAGATTAAATAGATAGTGAGTTAAATGAAGTAGATTTTAAAAGTAGTTTTAACGCTTTTATGGAGCGTTAAATAAAGGAGAAACACGCATAGCAGGTGTGCAAGGATAGAGCTATTCGGCACTCCGTGCTCTCTGCCTACCCCATAGGGACCTGGTGTGATGACAAATTTGTACATGAGGATAGCTATAGCATATTTAAATATAGAGTGGTGAGGCACTTGATGCTCTCTGCGTTTCCCGTAAAGGACTTAACGATATCGTATTAATAATAATTAAAACGTGCGGCACTCGGGAATTGCCGCGGTAAAGCTATTGCATAGGTAGCATTTTTTATCAACTGCAATTATAATTATTTATTTATTTATGTAGTATTTTTTTGCTTTGATATTAATTCAAGTTACACTTTTTGAGCGTGGTGACCGATAAGAAAACAATTTTTTTTTCTTTTATTGAATGAACGAGAAATTAATATCGTTTAAAATATTTTTATTAAATATTTCGTTTAAAATATTTTTATTGTAATCAATTTCGTAATGAATACGAAAAGATTACGAACTGATTACTGATCGGTTTTACCGGTGACCCCGCGCGCGAGCGGGAGCCGCGCTGCTTTGATTTGTTTGTCGCGAACAATAGCACACACGCGCCGACAATAATTAAAATCGTAATCTGAAAAGCGCGGCTCAGGCGGCTCGCGCTCCACGCGTTCAAAGGGGTTAGCACTCGCGTGGGAGAGACTGACCGCGACGATGCTTCCCGCGTGCGAACGACAGGGACGACAACTAGGTATATATAGTAGGCGGAGTGGGGGTGTTAGGTATTTTATTTCGGAACGAAATTTCTTGATTCGGTCGCCGCGCTCAAAGCCCACGATAAATGCTATGCAATGGCTTAATTATTAACCAATACTTTTTGGGATCAAATTCGTCACTTCAAAATCGCTTTGAAGCGATAAGTTCGCCCATTGCTCACATTTAATTGTCTGTATAAATTTTAATACTTCTCATGTGGTGTAAACAATAAAGTGTTTTATATAATATTATGAAGTGGGCACGTCATAGCACACGCTTGAATTTCAGCAGAGCAACAGCGTATACGACAGTACGTTGTTTGAGGCGGGCGGCACCACGCCCATGAACCCAGTGTACAGTGCGTCGCTGCAGAGCCCCGATTCCATAGCGTCGGGGCAGTCCATCGACATCGGCGTGCCCACCGCTTTCCAGACCAACCTCATGTCCACATAACAGTAACCGTCGCTCACCATCTACCCTCAATAAACTAAAACCGGATCCAAAGAAAACAGTTATCGTATAAGATTAGCGTTACTAACGAATAGTTTTAAGTTAGTGCCTACTGTAAGCGAGTACCCCCCTTCACTATTTTTTTAAACGATCTCGCATTTTACGCGTCATAAATGTCCGTTACGAAGGAATGTCCTGATTTGTTCTGTTTTTAAATTTGAAATTATCTATGCATATCTATGGTTTATGTAAAATAAAATGTGTTAATAAGAAATTATGGCCTTGAACATTTTGAGTGGAACTATGAAAGGGTTGGTGATGATGATGATAATGATTATTGAAAGGTGTTAATTAATTCCTCATTACCAGTGCGAGATCTGAATTAGAATCTCATTTAATCTTTATTCAGGGGTATATTGATTTTTCTCTTTGTGATAGAGCCAGTGAACTAAGAATAACCGAACGGGTTTCCGTTACGAAGCTTTGTGTTTATTAAATACATTAATATATGTCTTACGCAAACATTGGTCATAGACAATTTTTAGATATAGTGTTGTAAACAGAATTATTAACAGCCATCAGAACATTTATTTTAATCACCATTATTTATCACTAATAAACATGGATTTGTTGGCAATATAATAGATTTATCCCTTTTATTTACTTCTTAAAAGATAAAGATGGAAGTTTCGTTACGGAAACCAATTATGCATCCATCCACTGAACTTTTTCATATTAGGTTATAGTTGAAGTAGCTGATTATAGCAGAGTTTTTATTTATATGTATAAGAGATTTCTTTATGACGAATATGTAATTACTAATCTACGACAACATTGAAAACTAAACTCCTTTTTGATAGTACGAAAGAAAGGGGACAGACGAAAGAAAGAGAACTAGAAAATATAAATTTTGCAGTAGGTAATAGAGGAATTTTTAAGGATAATTATTTCCCCATAGACAAATAATGGAACATCGTCTCCCTAGCTCTACTTTTGTTTAATAGTGTAGAAAAACGATCTCAGTACATGTCAAATAATAATACATGGTTGACTAAAACTAACAATTGATTGATTTACACTCTTTTCTCATGCAACTAAAAACTCTTCTATATATCAGAATTGTATATAACATGTGTATATTTCTAACTATTATAGTTATATTTTTCGCATGTATTGTATGTTGTTTTATCATGTCTCTATTCTTTATTTAGACTGCGAAATTTAA
Source organism: Elbella merops (assembly GCA_018244855.1). Lineage (NCBI taxonomy): Eukaryota > Metazoa > Arthropoda > Insecta > Lepidoptera > Hesperiidae > Elbella > Elbella merops. Next base: position 8,499 of record DWMG01001105.1, read on the forward strand.
GTGAAATAGTTCATTCTAGCATACGTATTGCGGATTATTTGTGATTATTTTTGTTTAGTAAGTTTACAAAAACCGTTGCATATATTATGTGAAATAGCTTGGTGAACAGAGAAAATAGGACGGCTAAATCTATTCCTTTTTTCTATCTGCTGTCTTTGTAATGCTATGTAAAAAGGATTGGAAATGTTTTCATAGGAGACAACAATACAGACAATTGAAAAGGAAGATAAACATGCTAGACGAAAAGGATAGTCCACTTTTTGTGTTTTAAAATTTACAAAACGTCTTGCAACCATTCGAAACAGCCCGAAACGTTTTCCATCGTGCATTACAATAAGTACTTTAATTTACTTTTTTATAATATTTCGTTGCGATGAATGTATGTAGATGACTGACAACTTCATTATTGGACTACTGTCGTGGTTGATATCACCAATATCATGTTGTGTTTAGCCTTAATACTTGTGAGATCATTATATTATTTCTAATAATCAAGTTTATTTTGCGAGTGGTGTACACAAAGAATGAATAAGCAGTATTTAAGTATACCAAGTATTATTAAAAATCATGTTTTACAACACACATTGAATGATTTTGCATGTACGCGAAGTGGTAACGTAGACTTTATGGATATATCTTGTTTTAATATTTAGTTGGCTAACAATGTAACATGAATCTTCACAACCGTTTTCCGATTTTTCTTTTTTCAAACTGTGATGGGTTTTCCTACTTATTATATGTTATTTTGTTGATATTTCATAGTTTAATTTTCTGGTAAAGATTTTTAGCAAAAAGATCAAATTGGGTAGGATATATATATGTACGTTATCTTTTGTGACACATGCAATACAGAATTTTTGGAATGATTTTTATTGGTGTTTATCTTGAAAATAAAATTTATTAATTAGAAAACACCATAGTGCGATATTAATAAGAAATCAGTTGGATTTGTATTGCCTAAAAAGTGAATAAAATGTGAATGAACGTACATAGATATCAATCCTATTATTGTCTATCACACTTTATCTCTTCATGTTTTAATATGAGAATGAAATTGCTTATACCTTATGTAGTTTTTTTGAATACGAAGTTTTCGATTGCGTATGTTATTTTTTTTAAATATAATAAATATAACACTATAAAAATAAAACTATAATATACAATTAATTACACGAACTATTGTAAACTGGAAAAATGGAGATGTGTCAGTAAGTAGTCAACTGATTTTAGCTAGTCTTAGGTTTGTGCTTGGGTTGGAAGTACTAGTATACCATAGGTGCAGAACGTCGAATTTGATTAAGTATATGAAAACATACATTTCGTTTCATAAGGACACGTTTAGAAACAAGGAAATTATGGTCATGGCTAGCGGATTTGAGCAAGATAACGAATAGAGTTAAAAGTCAGACTTTTATAAAGGACACTTTTGTTCCACACAATAATTGGTTCGGAATCTCAAATATCTTTAAAATGTTCTAAATAGTAATCACGGTGTCAATTCAATTTTCAAGTTTAATTTTAAAAGACGATTATGGTATCTTTCCTTTACAAATTGTGATAGATCACATGATGTATGTAGTACCCATGTGAATTTGATTTTAAGTGATATTTTGGTTGATGGCATATATTTTTGTTATTTTCTGTACTAGGAAACTACATATTAAAGTAATAATTTTATTGATATTGTGTTTAATTATGGCCCTTTTGTTGTCATATATTATGATTAAAAAAACAAAACAACATTTTTGTAGTGTTTATTGAAATATTTGTTTCTTGCTTTTTATTTTTGCAATTCTTCCTGAATAAATGGATGTTTCAAACAATCAGTAGCGGTTGGTCTTTGACTTGGATCCAACATTAGCATTTTTTCTAAGAGGTCTTTCAATTGTCCAATTTTTCTTTCATTACCTGGGGTTTCATCTTTGCAATGTTTTTTCAATTCCTTGAGTAAATCTCTAGTTGCTGTGATATTGGTAACTTCAACAACTTTTTCTCTGCCACTGAACTCATCCTTCTTGTGTAGAAGAAAATGGTTATTGTAATTAAAATGTTGATCTTTAAATTTGCCCTTTTTTATTAATCTTCCTGGAATTTTGCCCTTTAGGTCCATAAAACACTTCAACATCTTATTGTTAGAATTTCCTGTGAAAAGTATTTTTCCAGTTGCCATTTCATAAATAGTACAAGCTGCAGACCATATATCAATTCCATTTTTGCATGTCATGCCTAGAATTATTTCTGGGGCTCTATAAAATCTTGAAACCAAGTAGGGTGTGGGTTCATTGTCATCAACTTTTGTAGCAGAACCAAAATCACACAATTTCAAAACATTTTTTTTGTCATTTACTATTATATTATCAGGTTTTATATCAGCATGTACAATACCTAATTTTTTTAATAATCTTAATGCTAGCAGGAGTTGTCTGGAGTAACTCATTAATGCTTTAGTGTTTATTCCATGTCTGCCATATTTTTTCAAAACACACCTTAAGTTCATATATAAGGATTCTAATACCAAACAGAGATGTCCTCTATGCATGAAGTTTCTTAATAGTTTAACACAATGATATTTGTTTTCTGGATCTGCCTCATTAATTTCTCTCAAAGTAGCAATTTCTTTAAGACCTGTCTTGTACATTAGATGATTATTTCTAATAATTTTTATTGCTACATTTGTATTTATGTTTTCATTGTCTTGGGCTAGAATAACATTTGCAAAAACACCTTGACCTAGAGATGTTTTTATTATGTATCTATTATTGTCAATCTTATCTCCTTCTCGTACAATATAGTAGCCTTCTGCATCATCAAAATTTTCAGACAAATTGTTAATATCCTGTACAACATGCTTTGAGGCTGTGTTTGACACAAAATTGTCTTTTTCTGAGAACATATCCGTAACTTCTTCTGGAACGGAAGGTTTAGCTGGAACTATTATGTTTGTTGTGCCAGGACTGTTGCTTTCGAGATCATTGGTCTTTTCTTCTTTGTTGTCACGGGGATTTTTTTCATTGCTGAGATTTAATTGCTCCAATAGTTGTTTTCTTCTTTTTCGTCTCTGTTCTATGATTAATTCTTCATCTTCTGAATCTAATTGAATGTCGTTGTGATTGTACTCAGGGGATGACTCAGACTTGCATCTCTTCAATTGCACTTTGTTTTTGCTTTCAGACTTTATGGTTTCTACTTTATTATTTAATTGATCATATCTCTTATGTTTGTCATCCTTGGATTTGTAATTTCTATTACCTGAATTAGAAGCAGAGTATTTTTCAAGATGTTTAAGTTCCTTTCTTAAATTATCCCTTTTTTTCATTAGTACTTCGATGCTATAACATTTTTTAGGTGGTAGTGGAGGTGTCCTACATTCATCCAAATGATGCTTGGACTCATTTTCCCTATGTTTATTTCTTCTTGATTTTACTTTTATTGTTTTATCACTTTTAGAACTTCTTGTGGATCGATATTTTGAGTGTTTTTCATAATTTCCTGCCATTCCAAATAGCTTCACAATATTTTAATTTACTTTTCTACCTATTTCAGAAAGACCCTGCAACCTGCAAGCAACAACAACATATTCACTTAGTAATTAAATCAAAAGTCACAATTTGGTAAAGCCAACTTTTAAAAAAAACTTGATATTTATATACTAAATATTTGTCTAGGTATCAAGTCTTTTAGTCATTTTCATGGTAGTTCTGTTGAGACTGTAATTTCATGTGTGCATAAAACATCAACTAGCATGAACCTGACATTATTTGGCATATAGATGATGTATTTGCTAACTATGTCATTGTTTACATTTCAACCCTGGGAAATGTCATCTGTTGTTTTAAACAAAATAACTCCTTTTTCCCCATTGTTGATTGTAGTCCACTCATTAGTGCAGTCATTCCAATAATGATTGTCACTTTACTTTTCCATCCATGGTTATCTATATTGAAAATTAAAATGTTATTAATATGAAATTACATACATAAAAATATATGAAAAATTGCAAATGCCAATTTTTTTCTACTAGTTCCTTCGATTTTATCATCAAAAGTTTGTCAATGTCGACAAACTTTGCCATGGCTAGCAAATGGCTATTTTATATCCCAACAAACAAATTTTTATTGTACAATTTATCCACTTTAAAATGTATTGTATAAAACTGAAAGAGTAATACTCCTCCCCTTGAACAGGCAATGTCAGCACATTCTCATTTCATTGTCATGGTTACAGTGTTGCAAATTATTAAAAATATATAAATTTGGCCATAATTTAAGTTATTTTATCATATCAAATTTGACATTGTGCTTTGTGGTAAAAAAATAAAAATGTGAATCAAAATTGTCATTAACTATGGATAAACCTAACAGATTGTGTAGCAACAAAGTGAAAAAGAAACTCCCACTGCAAATAAGCCCTGTGTTAATTCAACCATTGAAATAATGTAGATATGTTGTATATGTATAAGATATGCATGGTGTGTATCATCAGTGTAGTTCATAAATAATGTAAGTTAAAATGGTCTAGTGAATGAGGTGCTAGTTAAAAAAAATACAGCGCTATTTATTAGATAGGAGCTTTCTGAATTATTGGATAAATGTGTGTGATTGTTCTTTGTTGATTGGCATCAAAAAGCTAAAACTGATAAAATATTACATGCTGTTAGAACTTCACTGACAATATTTAAACCAGGATTTAATTTATCTTGATAATTTTAAATATAACACAATTAAAGTACACAATTCAAAAATTTTAAAAATATCTAAGCTTTTTCTGAAAACAGTACACAATACATGAATTTTTATCATATACACCATCCTTCCTTACCAATTTATAATTTTTTTATAGCACATTAATCAAATAAACAATAACAACATTTAATTGGCCATTAAGCAGGATGTTGTTTACAATGAAATAAGTTATTCATGACATGAGCACTTTTTAAGATTATAAAAATATTACACTAGAAATAATATTGATGATTCAGTCTACACATAATTATATATAGACACAATAATAATGTTTTATTTTCAACTATTTAAATATGAGGAAACCGAAAATTTAATTTATTTTCTGAAAATAGTGTGCATGTAGAAGAGTAGTGGAGTATAGAAGCATATTAGGTTTATATGGATAGAGGATACTTGATGTTCTCTACCTCATCCAGAAGAGATCTTTGCTGATTAGTCTCTGGCGCAACTTCCCTGTAAATTCTGGGAGCTCATGAGGAAGGACCCCATACAGGTCCGAAACTAGACGAGGCACCCCGAAAACCACATGTGAGTTAAACCGGTACATTTATAATCATGTTTATAAATACTCACGAAACATTTAATTAAGTAAAACTGATGAGATCTAGTGTAATCTGAATTTAATGTAACATTATACCTGTAAATTCTGAAGGAGTAGACAGGTGAGGGAGACCCGTATTCCAACAGTGGAATTGTAATGGGTTGAAAAAAAAAAGGCAGAGGAGTGTAGTAGTACACTCACATGTCTCACCACTTACATTATTTACCATGGAATAGGAGATGAACCTAATGCCATACACCAGGCACAGATACAGTCTCTGAGTTGCTAATAGAAATTTTAAATTAGAAAATCCAATAGTATCCATCCTGGGATTTGAGCCCAAGATGTCCTGATTGCAACCGCTCGACCAACAAGCCAGTCAAATCTGAGTAATCTGATTATAATTTACATGTAAGGAAATTGCATTCAATTACCTTACAGAACATACAAATGATTGTGGTGTATGACTAAGATAATAAACAACTACATATTATAAAATGTTCATAAACTCCAATTAATAATGTATAACTTTACATTTTTTTTCTATTAAAAGGCAGAGCAAAGAGGCAGATGGCCCACCTAGTGATAAGTGGTTACCATCGCCAATAGACATTTGCAACATCAGAGGTATTTTGATTAGTATTTAACAATGTGTTTTCTGCCTAATTAAATGCCCTTTTTGTCTTTTTTAATGCCGCTGTGATATTTATGACATACCAGTGTTCAGATTTGTAATTTCATGACAATATATATTTCACCACACCATAATGTTTATGAGTTAACAATTACACTGAACCATAGTTGCAGGTAATGTAAAATGAATCTGTATTTAATCACACAACACGGGACATGTTTTCTATGAATCACTTTTTATTAATTCTTCGATTGCCTCATATTTAATGCAGTTGTAGAAGCATATCCTTCCGTTTTGACACGTTTTTAGAACAAATAATCACTATGTAACTTTTACATTATTCCTCTGTACTATTACACAATAACGTAAAACGTTTGTAGTTTTTTTCTCTATCGTGCTGTGATTATTAAAAATGTACACATAGAAGGTAAACTCTTTACGTTTCTAATATGTTCATAGTCTAAAAGGAAAATGCATTATGGTATTCTTTGTAGGTCATCACTACAAGAACGAATTATTCCAAAATGTATGACTTTGGACACTACATTGTAATTAATACGCTTATATTAACCAAAAATACAAGAATAATTGATTACTTTAGCTTCACCGATGAAATTTATAGAATAGATACGTTTGGCATCTAATATATTAAATCTCTGTTGGTTTTGTTGACATTCATGTCAATCGTAGTGGCTCTTGATTCTGCTCTTTTTGCCAGGGAATTATGAACTTTCATAAATGTACAGAAATAAAACATTACTGTGTTATTACAAGTCTGGCCTTATAATTGCACTTTGAAACAATATTAAATTGTGGTTTATATTAAGATCTCGATATTATGATATCGTGTACTCTCTGCTTATCCCGTAAGGGACCTGGCGCAAGATATGTACGTATGTAGTAAGGTTTTGATGGATAGATTACATGCAAAATCGAAAAAAATCTAGAATATTGTTCTCCTCTAGCTGAACCTTATTTTTACCATCGGAAACGGAAATTTTAATTTTTTTTCGAATGATTGTTAAGTTGGCATAAATGTCCCAATAATTTAGCCTAACATTAAAAACCTAGAGCGGAGTTAGGTTAAGATTATTCATAGCAAGTTTGTAGAAGACTTACGTAAAATTAATTTGAAATGTCGTTTATATTAAATTCATTTAGACAAACTACATGCAGTTATAACCTCCGGTTAATAAGACCATTTATAAATATTAATTTATCGCATGGTAAAAATCTTTGGTCAAAATTTAGTTAGAAACAAGAGTTATAACAGAATCAAGTTTTATAATTAATTTTTCACTTTTTATAGTACGGAATCTGTATACACCTAGTGCACTGGGAATTGATGGATACCTTCAGACTAGAAAGAAGACCAAAGAACAATTTACAAACTTTTCTGAAAAGTTTCGCTCAAAAATGCATGAATTTGTGTCGGATCCTAAAAATATGATATTCACGGAGGATTTGAGGAATATGGTACACTTGGCCGAGCCTTCGGACTTGGAATTGGTACTGAATATGATTAAAAAGTAAGAATGTAAGAATTTACAGTTTATCCGTAGTAATTTGTATGTGCTCAAAATAATTGTTTGTCAAATCATTCGCTTACCATATCACAACACTGTAGATTGCTGAGAATGAGGATATGAATAAAATGTATCAAAAATGTAGCTGTGACAGTAATTCTCAGTGTGATTAAATTTTTTTAGATTCAACAGCCAGACAAATGAATTTCGATTTGGGTCCTTCATCTTTGGTCCTGTTGTGATGAGGATGTTCCATTTTCTGGATGCACCTAATG
>DWMG01001106.1:0-16214 GCA_018244855.1 Elbella merops
ACTTATTAACATCATCATCATCATTATCAGCCTACTCCCGTCTATTGCTGGACATAGGCCTCTCCAATAGCACGCCACTGAGCTCGATCTTCAGCTGGTCGCATCCAACTTATTAACATAAATAAAGTATATGTATAATAATATTTTAGATTTTAAAAAAAGGGAATCTGTTATGAAAATTGTATGGTAATAATCCTATATTATGTCAGACATGACATAATAAAGGATTATTACGATACTATATTATCTATTAAATAGGATCAAGGTTTATATTATTCCTGTGAAGATTATATATCTAACATAATTATTATTGAATTATAGTCGGAATTGATTTATGTATGATTAATAAATTTAACAACTGCACTTAAAACACGATAATGACTGTATAAAGGAAAATGTAATTGCAGTTTGCACTTATTTGAACAGAAAATTAACTTGTAAACGTCGTAGTAAAGCGTATAAAGAATATTTTGACTAAAAAGGTAAAGTAGAAAAGTAAAAAGTAAAGAGAAAAGAATAGTAAAAAGGTAAAGAGAAAAATAAGAATACAGATGAAAAATGAATTACCTACTGTAAAAATGAAAATGAATTCTCAGCGAACATTTTATTTTGTGGGATTGAGTTCAGTTAGATATCTAAGTTAAAAATATCTAAGTTGATTTTCAGCCCAAAATATTTTGTTCTAGGTTAATATAAAAATATATATGAATATTTTTTCCAATTTTATTAAATCTCACCTAATGGTGTACGTGCTACTCGTATACACAGCGTGTCTAATATTAATAAGCGTTTTAAAATGAACACAATATATATATGAACGAATGAGCTGAACGTGATTTGGATATTCATTGCATTCATTCAGTCACAGAACACGTCCTGGCTCGGTTAAGCTCGCGCAGGTGGTTGTATCCGGGACAGATTTGAACCTTTCAAGCTTCAAATAAAGGCTTAAAATAAGGACAGGATCCAATGCAAATTTAATCAGAGCCTCGTTGTTGTCTCCGCTGATATGCTCATTTGCCTCCGCGCTTAGCCTGACCCGTTTGAATAAGCAAATGAACGTGGAATAATGATTAGGTCACACATACATTACGAGTTAAGCGTCATTTTGAGCGCGGTTCAAATTTAGCAGTTTAAATAATACTAGACTGTGATATCACAAATGGAAGGTTCTGGACGTTTCATATCATCTATGTTCCTAATCTTAATCAGTATATAGCGAAGGAGTTTTAAATTAATGTATAAATTATTGTTTTACGATGTTTAATGTTCTATTTCACTCTTTCAGGTGTTGATTTGAAAAAAAAATTTTGGTTTAACCTACATTTTCTTCAAAGATTATGGCGATGTTCATGTAAAAATTTATTTAAATCATGTAAGCGAATATTACATAAAAACTTAACGGAAATCAAAATTTAACTTGTACTGTACTTTTTTTACAACACGCAGCTGCAAATATGAAAATTTAATGAAATTCATTCAGTTGTTCGATATTTGCGTTAAGTTAGATTCTCATAGTATATGAACTTTCCGAAATAAAAATTGGCTTATACAAAGGTTTATACAAAGTAACAGAAGTAATTTAGCCCCTTTAACTTAAAATAAATATGGAATAACAGATTTATAATTTCGTACTGTTCTACTCTTCATTTAATTAATAGTAAAAGAGAAGAATTTTAAGTAGCAATGATTATCATAAACTAACCCAACATCAGAAAAGGCGTGGAAACGACAGCGGTTTGGGGAGTAGTTGGTTGGGAAAGGGCTTACAATGAGTCGTTTATGGGGCAGTGGGATACCATGGCAGGTTGAGCGAAAGAGTGAATGCTTTCTTCGGTATATTCAATCGAACACATAATTCATTTTATATTAAACTATTTTACCATCATCATCATCATCATCATCATAAGTCTTTCTTAGTCCACTGCTGGACATAGGCCTCCCCCAAAGGGGGTTTATGCTCGTAATCTCCACGCTGGGTATGCGGGTTGGAGATAAACTATTTACTAAACTATTTACTATAGACTAAACTATAAACTATACACTAAACTATTTACTTAAGCATAATTGTATGTTTATGAGAATCACTAACAAAACGTAGTGTCATACTTTATCAGGTAGTTAAACATATTATTCTGCTAACCATAAATTTTATAACGAAAAAGAGGTAAACGATGAAGAGTACTTCAAAAAAAAAAAATTTTACAATTAATTACGGTTTTACCTACCAATTTTTCGAACTTTATCGGCACAAGTATTATATTATTAATGAACCAAAAAGGAAGCAGGATCGAACAACTGTTATACTGTAATAGAAAATAGGCAGACCGAAGCAAATAACGTAACTCATTTTATTCTGACAAGATCTCCACTCTCCGAACATTTCCAGTACCTAGATATTATCGGAACGGAAACCGAGACGGATTTTGCCGATATAGCACAAGAAACACAAATAAAATGTAAATTCTTGTCGAGGGTGAATCTTCAAAATCCACAATGCGGAAAGGACAGGCGAACTCTATCTTACTAAGTTCTACGAGCATCTCTCGAAATAATATTCAAGAGATTTCTCTACTTCATGCAGATATTCGAAGATGAATTTTAAAAATAAAAGCGATGTATTCATGACACCTTTCAAAATGGAGACAAAAACTTGAGAATTCAATGGAGCTCGCTGACATCCGTTCAGCTCGCTCGCTTCGGGTGTTTACCGTTCAAATATTTACAAGTCAGAATTTGCGTGCATGCAGCCGCATTGTTCCTTATGTGTTCAATATTAGAGACAAGGTTACATACTGAATATAGATGGAAACAGTATTACCGTTGTGCTTAGCATGTAGGGCCGCGAAGGGCACTAGTTTGGATGTATCAAAGCGAGAGGAGCAAACTAACAATGGATATTTTCTATATTGTCGCATTATTCTTCAGAAATCCGCGTTTACGTCGCATAGTAGAGTACCCTTTTAATCCTCCACGGTAGTCGAGGAGAATGGTTATCCTCAGTAGCGGGAGAGACCAGTACTTCGCAGTGCGATGTAATAAAAATTGCAATCCTCTTAATGAGGCCTGTTGTACCATTCCTACAAGTCATACCTATGTGCACCTAATTACGATTGTTAGGGAAGTCTGTAAGATTATAGGGTTATATTTAGTGTGTCGGCCTATCATAATTCTGAGGGGACGGGAGCTATGTCAAACTCTGTACATGGGGCTGTACTATTTCTTTATGTCATAAACTTTACTAATAACATTAATAAGACACAAAAATATTTTCATCCGAAAACCAGATAGCGAATTTATCATACTAATAAATTAGATTATCCGGCAATTACTCATATCCTGATGGATTCTTAAAAGAATTAATGACTACTTCACTTTCATTTTGATAAAGAGATACCATAATTGCTACCCCTGGGTGGAATGAAGGGTAATGAAAAATTTTGAAACCCTGTTTGGGTTGAGTAATCAACCTCTAAGTTTAATTACTTCTATACAATATTCGAGGTGCTTTTATCAGTTCCGCGTCGATCTTTGGAATTCTCCCCAAAGTCACGTACAACTTACGGCGCCACTTCACTGTAAGCGAAATGAAAATTTATATTTTGAGACACATAAATACAAATTTTATACATCACTTATTCTATGGAAAGTCATATTATAGCTGGTGAACCGTGGGGGCGCACTATAATCCTCTGCCTAGCCATTTGGCCAAATACATGTTACTTGTTTTTCGTTTATATTATTACATTTTTCATTGATTTTATCGTCAGTCTCATGAATTATATTAACACATCTCAGTAACAAGTAAGTGTAATAAGAAGATATCTTGTAAGTATTCAGTACACATATATATAAATCTGTCTAAGATGGTGTCGGGACGTTATCCATCTTTATAGCAGACGCCATTGTTCCAGTTTCGTGTGCGTTCGTCTCACTTGACACCTTTCAGGAAGTGGCTGGATCATCGTATTTATGGGTTTTTTACATGGCTTGTAAGTATGTGTCACCTGGATCTACTTACACCGTATGGGACACGATGGGATTATACTGCTCAATTTCCTTACAAGATATTTATAAAGTATGTAACCATCATTGTTACTAACGACGGGATTTCGATATTGGAAAATATGGATTTTGGATATTTCTTTGTAATATATAATACTCTGGGTTATCGGGTTATTCTAAACACTGTATACCTACATCCGATGATACTGATTTTACTGTTCATGAAAGATGACGTCATATATATCTAATACGTTTATTTGTTACTTGCTAAATCTAAGCCCGTAAAGCAATATCAGCCAGCATTTCATTACGTTGAATTATTATGTCACAGACCTTTAATATGACTAGACAATAAAGAATAACCATGAGATAAAGAAACCCGTATTTCAACCATTTTCTATAAGCCAATTGAACCTGGAACATCTTTAACCTATCTGACATGCTAACCACTATGCCTGATCGTTCGCCTGTAACCGATAATAATTGCTAATAACAATCACTTTTGGCCCGATTGGCTGATAAAGTATCTACTTATGTGGGCGTATCCCGCTGGTGGTGTAGACATGATTAATGATCAAGACGCAGTGAATACCTATTGAATGAATATAATTCACGTTTGCAGTATCCGGCTGTAGCGCATTTGGTGTTGGTAATCCCTTTAGTGTATACAAATCGCCTTATGTTGGCACCCATTGATATTCCTCCGATAACTCATCCAATACACTTGATTGATTCAGCTGCCGTCTTACGGAATCTATTACCTGTGAGTGATATATATCTCGCAATATTGTTTCGGTCCCGGCTCCCCAGCCGCCATCTTAGTTATTTAATAATGGGATAATAAATAAAACTAGCTTAATAAATGCAATTTGAGTTATTTATATCCAACCTAAAAAGTATCTAAATTAGATTTTTTGCGAAACCACTTCAGTTTCTCTTGGATTTTTAGCTTTTATTTTGCGTTTGTGTCGCTGTGAAGTATTTAATGTATTTTTATTGGACACAAATCTCTATGGCCACTTACGTTGGTTCGTAGAATACATCACTATGCTGTTTTTTGTTCGGGTAGTTCGCGATATGATTAATCTAACTTTTAAATTTTGAAATTAATCTTTTATATAGCCTCTAATGTACATTACAGACTGTTACATAAACAGTATTAGCAACAGCGTTCGACTGGTCAAAGCTGATCCCGCCTAACGTTGTTTTATTTTGTCATTATTTAGATATTTTAGTTGTGCAATTTAAAGTAATTTCGCAATATCCATATAGATTTATAGGATATAAAATACGAACTTTGGGAATTTATCAGTTAAAATATCTAGTTCAAATTGAGCTGTGTAAATTAGTTAAAATTCTTAGTAAAATTATTTATTATCTACATATTGTTTCCAAAATTTTACATGTAATGTAAATGAAACTGATAGAACTTATAATTGTAATATATAAATATGAATCTCGTAATCCTCCATTCAATCCAGATATTCTCTGGCTATCTGTACAATACATGCATTTCACTGCGCATTAATTCAGCAGCGTGCCCACAATTAGGCAGACTATGATAGATTCTATGTCATACCTTGTGTCATCTGTATATATGTATACTGAATACTATAACAAACCATGTACTAACATATTGGGATCGCTGAACGATCACCCCGAACGGTCTTTGTTCTTTTGTCTTGGCTATGAAGATAGATTGTTCTCGCACATCCTACGTTACTAAGAGAAACCGGTTCGTTTTCTAGTAAATAATAGTTCTTGTATTGGACAATCGCTCGGTTGAAATGCTACGGATACTTTTGTGTTCCGGTTTTCAACATACTTTTAGTTGGAGTTATGCGACGCGAACTTCATTTAGAGGAAAAAAGGAGAAAGAACTAGATCTAAACTAAATCATTGTTTTTTTATTATGTTAATTATATTGCGTTTTTGAATTTCATCTTTGAGTATAAAAATATTTTTATTGTGATATAGCTCAATAGTTGGAAAGTTTCATAAACGGTTTGTGTAAATTAATAACAATAAATTGCGATTAATTGTGATTGTAAAGTGTGATTTATTTAATTATTATCTAATAACGTTTATTGCAGACATGTATTTAAGCTTATTTCTCATTGGGGTAGACAGTAACTGAAGATTTCCATCAGCTACCATCCCGACAAAGTTCTCTTGCTTTTATAGTATAATTTTCCATTAATCTGATATAAAACATTCAACAATCGAAAATACAGCGTTGATAAAAATAATATCGCATTTTCGTGTGAAAATGGTGACAAAAAAGCCATCAATTTCCCGATCCTAATATCGGGAGACAAAAGGGAGTTTTTAAGCGCTCCGGTGTGTCAGCGATCGGCGGCAATTCTCGTCGAAGATAAATTAACGCCCAATAGACATGTTCTGTATATAAGTGTGGGAGTACCTAAATGTTCACGAATTTTCATATAATACACGCCTGTTGTCTTATAAAATTTATACATCAATATAGTATAGAGGTTTACTGCAATATTTGAGCTTTGAATGGTATTATTGTAAGGATTTATGATGTTATACACTCGTACATCGTATGACGATTTTTATGACGTCGCCGACTACGGGTATCAAATAAAACAGTAGCTTTTCTTCCGGTATTTTAGAGTTTTTAGTGAAGTTGAGAGAAGTGAGATATTTTATATTGACCAATATTGCAAAGACTGTGTTATAAAGTATTTTATAACGGATTAAAAGGAATAGCAGTGACAGCCTAGTGGTAAAGAATTCAACCTCTCACGATCTTTACAAAAAGTGCGTTTTCAGTTTAAATATCACTTGCTAACGGTGAAGGAAAACATCGTGAGAAAACTTACACACCTTGGAATTAATAAAAAAAAATTCAAGGTGTGTGAAGTCCGCCAACCGGTACTTGGCCAGCGTAGCAAACTATTTGCTTTAACCCTCTCAATATGAAAGAAGACAGAGGTGGAATGATGAATGGTGCGATTATAATTTTTTTTATGGCAATAGGCTCACCACCTGTTCGGGCATTACATGCGTGATGTTACGTTTATAATTTTTTTTCAAGGGAATAAAAGAGATACGGGTTATTCTGGCTTTAAACTTAAAGAGACAATTGTTTCGTGTTATATGATAGTGTTGAACACGGTTGATTAACGACTCCTTCAAATTTTAGTTTCAGACGTGAAAATTCGTAACCAAAGCTTTCATATACGGAAGCTCACAGTTACGAGTATGTATATGAGTATGTATGTATATACGAGTATGTATATACACGGTGTTATACAACGTAACGAATTTTAAAAGGTTTTTTTCGTTAAGTTTTTTTTCCACTGTAAGAAAATGGATCTCCTCATAGGTTAAAAAGTTTAAGGGTCATAGTTTGCCACGCTGGTCAAGTGTGTGTTGGCAGAATTCATACGTCTTAGATAATATTTATGTAAACTCTAAGGTGTGCAGGACTTCTCATGATGTTTTCCTTCAGCGTTATAGCAAATTATATTTTAATTTAAAATGTACAATCTTGTAAAAAGTATGGGGCTGAATTCAAAACGGTGTTATTTAAGTGTACGCTTTCGATACTGTATGTAATTGTTTTTACTTCGGTTACAGTATTTTGTTTTGAAAATGTTTATTCAATTTCTTGTAAGTATATCAATAACGTTTGAAGTTTATAAGCTTGTTAACTGCTCTACAGTTCTATTGTGAATTTGTTGGCGATTCGATAATGGTTTAGTTAAATTAGTTTGGAACGGATTTGCTTAAGTTAAGACTCTTCAGGGAATTAAATGGCACTTTACACCCGCTTAGTACTTTCGTGATATCCATTGTAAATAGCCGGTTTTGATTCCCGTATACTGTACTTAGTGTTTAGGAATGGTAATGGTATAAACATGGGCACAGGAAATCTTTAGGAGGTGCATTTAAACCGATTAATCAAAAAAAATATATTTACAGAAAAACATTAAATTTTTTTTTTTTTGTAAGTCACTGAAATAGTATATTCACGACTTGTTTTTCGCATGACATTAATTAACACAACATAAATGTGTAATTTTATAAATTTACTTATAATTATTAATTGATAGTATAGAGTGTAGATGCACTGGTTGAAAACCTTAGCGGCGTTCATAGCTACAGCTATTGTAAAGGTACATACGGAAGAAAATAAATCAATATTTTTTGGAAGTTTTGTATATGACACACGTGCTTTCAATTACGAATGTCACGAGCTTTAAAACGTATGGGTTCAGAATGTGAGCATATGCGCAAGATTTATCTATTTTTCCCTAACGCTATATTTTGTCTCTATTTGTAGGCACGCCTTGGAATTTTGTGAGTTTGAGTAACATATTGTCATATGATTTTTTCGTACTTCCATCATCATAACAGGAATATTTTGTATTTCTAGACATATTTAGTACCTATAAAAGCATTATTGTATTTATTTACACAATATTCGTTTGATGTAATTAAATAAAGGATTTTCTAATGTTTGTCGTACTTAAAGAAAAACAACTGGAGATTTTAATTATACTTTAGTTATAATGAGTCTGGTATAAACTGAGGTATGTCGTAAGGAGGGCAGAGCTACTACTAATTGCGCACTTAGGGCTCCAGCAAACCAATTACGATAATGATTACCGCGCACGTGTGTCCTCTCTAATGAATAATTTAATATAAGCCGTGAAGTTATGTACGGGACTGTGAGCTACCGTAACTGCATAGTTTGCTTGGGACTGCCAAGTCGCAATTATGCAGTGAGGTGTTATATTATGCTCTAGCGGGCTGCTTAGTTCGTCCGTGTTTTGTTTTGATTTCGTAATTTCTTATCTACTGCACGAAAATGTTTTGAAAGTTTCGAACTCTTAACAAAGTTTCTTTGACACGCAAAGAGTCGAATATAGTCATGACCCACAGGACGCATGGACAAACAGTCAAGAATTTTAAAATAGTGATGTTTTTTATCACTGGTATTGTATGTTAGAAATATATATAAGTTGCTATTTTTACAAAGTAGGTATGTCCTATATATAAAGAATCATTAAAAAAAACAATTGTTTTTGCCAAACATTATTATTTAACGAATGAAATGTTTTGAAATAGGCAATAAATAAACAGACGTAACTAAATTAACGGATAAATTATTGTTAATAATTTAAACACAATTTTCTGATTATATAATGTATACTTATTTGATTGAACTTTGCAGTTCAAGCAATATTATTTCTGAGGATTGGTTACCATTATTTTAAAATTGATTTACGTGCCTGGTCCATATACGGTAAGTTGAATATTTTATATCCTTCCGTGTTTACTATCTATTCGAAGAACCGCAAACACTTCGCCTTTGTTTGTTGCCTTTTTCCAAGCGAATCGGCCATCGGTAGAATATATGTATTTACTCAATGTACAAAGGATTAAAATAATATACTTAATAGCCACTAATAATAATAGCCACGGTAATTCGGTCATTGATGTTGAAATCTTTGCAGATATCAGTCTATAATGCAAACTAATTATCAGAAATAATTATATTTTTAACAAGTACAATAACGTATATGAATATGTAACGGAGACAGTATGATAATGAAATATTTCAAAGGAAAACTTTCCCCGTTGAATTTTACCTCATAGAAATAGCGAAATTACAATATTTGCGTATTTCAACTATACAAACATGAACCATTCTTAAATTGAAACCGACTTCGAAGATCTGAAAACTTTGAGCCTGTTAATTAGCTTTTATTTTCGCACTGAGTATACAGATTGTACGCAACTCTTTATAAATATACTCTCGGGTAATATTTAATATCAAAACGGAAAGGCTGAAGTTCGTGGAACGAGAATAAACTACATTATTTACGCTCCAATTTCCTGCCCCTTTTGATACTGAAAACAACTGAAACAAACTCTTAACGAGATTTCCTATAGCTCTACTTATCTGAGTAGTTTTGAATCCATTAACGGTTGATCAATATAATTCATTCGGTTCAACTATTTTAACTTGCGTAATAGTGCAATAGTTAGAAACTCATGTTGAAGTGTGAAATACATTATAGCAAGTGTGGGTCGACCATCACAATTGTCATCGTTTAGCTATTCTAATTCACGTTATAACACAATAATTACAGGTGTGTGGAGTGGTGTGAATGTCTTATATGTAATAATGTTGTGTTGGATAATACAATTCTTATTGTTAATTAATCTAACCATCGAAAAAGCTTAATAATTGATTAACATAATTTATAAGAATTAACTGTTTTAACTTACGAAGTGCCCTAATAATTATTGAAAGATCGTGAAATTAAAATGGTGCACCTTACAAGTTATAAATGCTTATATGCACACTTACGAGTATGTACCTATAATGTAGCTAGAGATAGTTCATACTATTTCGCATTGCTCTGAGGCAATCTGATTGCGGAGGAACTTTTTGGGGATGAGCCGTATACCGTGCGCACACTTATAATACTCCGTTTGAAGGTGAAGCTTGTTATTAACGTTGTGTATGGTGGCTTAAGCTTTTATTTCCAGCATCGTACATATTTAATAATCTCTTTCCGTGAATCGTTACCTATAGCGAGTGTACAGAAGATTTTCAGTATATATCTTTGTATATTCATAATATTTATATGGTTTTCTGTATCTAAGCGGAGAACATGTTAATAAACATTAAATCCAGGTAAATTATCTGTTAGTTTTAATGCTTTAGAACCCATCATGTGGTTGAACTCAAATTCCAATAAATAAGCGCGGGTCTGAACCTTCAAAACTACGCCGTTCCATTTATAAAAAGGTTTTCTTTTTAAAATCCACTTACCAACCTTTTCACCAGCTCACGTACATCTTCAATACAGAAATCGGTTTCAATGGACCAGACCTTCCCACAACGAGTAGGAATAGCCAATAAAGTTACTTCACGACAGACAGAAAGGGTCTGAAGCTTCCATACTTGGAAATATACTCGTTCAGGACTTTTTTTCATTAATGTCGTTAATGTTTTCTTCAATCTACTTTGGATCTTATTTGGAAATCGTTCTTTAACTTTTTGTCTTAACACATTTTTCTTTACGAATCCTTAGTTTCTTAACTTATGAAACCTTTTTCTTTGATGACGAAATTTAGTTCTTATATATAAATCTATAACTGAGAATCGTTAAAAAAAAAAAAATTAAAATAAACTGAGATTCGTTAAATATTTCACGTGCGTTTTAAGATTAAATAACACAGTGTAGCAATGACGGAATACTTCGTGAGGAAATCTGCACATGGTTAGAGTTCGACATAATATTCTTTAAGACGTGCTTAGCCCAGCAACGGCCTGCAGACTTTCGTCGAATATTGTTCTTTTCATTGAAAACCAACTTGAGATTAGCCGGCTAAGTTTAAGTTTATTTTCACAGTTTAGAGTATACCTTTATTATTAAGATGTATATACATACGTACATATGATTTTACGTATACAATATACATAGCTTAACAGCTATGTGGTTGCCATAGCACAGATTGGGATCAAACGGCTGTCTGTAGATAACTATGTTCCAAGATATCATTTTATTGATTGAAATTAAAAATAATCGTTCTTTTCCTGCATCTACTCTAAAATAAAATGATAAAAACACTCATTACTAGGCTTATACGCATTATTCATACAGTACAAAGTTGATTTTTATGTGCCAGACAACATAAAAGAGCACAGTAACTTTTATATGACAGTTCAACTAAAATCGGTATCGTATTTTTTAAATTTAACAACATTTAAACAACCGATGTCATGGTTTCAGATATAAAAGATGAAGGGTATAACGCAAAAGATAAAAGGATCCAAGTTTATAGGCATTTGTTGCCAAAAAATCACGTGTACCTTTTGTTTTCGTGCGCGGCTCATACTAAACGTCACGTCACACATTTCATGTCTGTATGTATATTCGTAAAGCGCTTTCTCGTTTATTCGTTTATGTAACTTGTAAATGACTGGGTATATTTTATAGCAGCATATCATTTATGACAACCACGTAGATGAGCTGTCGCCATATTTTTCAGATTACATAAATCCAGTACATAATATGAATAAAGCGAAATGTTTGTAAATTAACGTATAATGAGATTTAGTCACATGCCTCGTTGGTCGTGTTGGTTGCAAGTTCAACTACCGATCGGGAGATCCCAGGTTTGATTCCCGGGTCGAACACTACAAAAATTCCTAACTTAGATTTTCTAGTAGTGGTTCGGAGTCTGGACATATACCCGATGCATGGCAATAGGCTCACCACATATTCCATAGTGGGACGTAAACGGAACCGGTGAAACGTGGGAGTGTTCTGCATTCGTCTGCCTACCTCTTCGGGGATTACAGGCGTGAAGTTACGTACGTACGTAGTCACATATAATTCGAATTTAGCGTCAAATCTGATTAAAATGAAGAAAGGAAGCTTAATTTTTACTTACTTTTTGTGTAGAACACTAAAAATCAATACATTTCTAACTGATGCACATCAAGTTAAACACCATACACGTGTATGCCACTCAGCAGAAGTGCGGCGTAGTGTGTACTTAGTCTTAGACATAAATACAATAACGTAGACTCGACTTAGGCGATAATGCGTCTCTAAGTACGTACGTAGCGAATTTAGCAGAGCGACCTTTTGTGTTCAAGAGTTAATGCTACTTAGCATACAACTACTCGCTATAAAGCCTTGTTTGTATACGAGCACATTCTTAACAGTTATCGCATTATCTTATCTTCGTATTTTCAATAGAACAGAGGTAATAAGAAGGAGAATAATGCTTGTCGCAAGGCGGAGTGCTATCTCGAGCGCAATGCAGGCATGCAAAAACACGAGATGAGTTAGAACAGCTGCCGCTACGCGACGTGGCGGGAATTCAGTTATAGCGCTTCAAGGATAATTGTAATAGAAGAGGCAAATTTAAAAAAGGAACACCGAGTACCGTTCAAATACACACGAGACAAAAAAATAAAAAGAAATAAATCAAAAACTTAATTTTTATTTCGGTGGTAAAAAAGTTATTTTATAAAAAGAGACAGAATTCAAAAGGTATGAATTTTAAAAATAAAATTAAATAAAATATACTTTTACGTTGGTTGCGTTCGTTATTTTGTAGAATTGTCTTTAAGCTAATTGTTATTTTTTAAATATTTTAATGGGTGTGTTCCAGCATTTGCGTAAGGAACTACTGCTATAGCGTTGAGCTGTTTGTGTTGTTTTGGATACTTGCATACGCGCAAGATGCAAAACTACATTAAAATATATATTATATGTATTATTTTTGGAACATCTTAATAAAATAAATAAATTAGCAAATTAAAAAAACGAAATGAAACGTTAGCAAAACTCTTGCGTAATCTAGTTTCCTACATTTTCGGAACCTTGAACGGACGATGTATGAAATTAACGTACATTCAAATGTTCATCGACTCAACAGATTTGGTTAGCCGTTAAACGTTAACGACCACGTAGAATTACGTAAGTGTTATATCGGCGTTTTAATCACGTTTCTTGTTCTCGGAAACTGGAGCGACGTATAATTTGTCTTGAGCGATTAGTGAGACATTTGTATGATAAATTGTTTCGTGGAATAATAGAAATAGAGTATATTTTTTTCTTTCGTTGTTGTATTTCTCGGAATTAAATATAACATGGCGGGTTTAAACGTAAACAGTGGTTTAATTATTATTAATCTCTCTCTAAGAGAAGTGTTAAATGTTTTCACTAATTTTTTTTTCTTTTGGAAGGAAAGTGAAGAATACTGAAGGAGTAAGTTTCAGGCCTGTTCAGCTACCATCAGAAACGTATGCCCAGCTGTGGTACATAAAACGAATTGGAGTATGAACTAAACCTAATATCTAAAGCTATAGTCTCCGAAGGTTACACTACCAGTTAGCACCAGTCACGTTTACGTCCCATCACGGAATAGGCGTTGAGTCTATTGTCATAAATCAGGCATGGATCCAGGCCGATAGCCACGACTAGAAATTTCTACTAGAATACGAACTAATTAAAAGATAATTTAAAGTCTGTGTCAAATAGATTTATTACCCGCTTCGCTAGGCTTCCATTTGAATGGCATGATAAATTGTTGACTAATTGAACATTACCGGCCGAGAGTGAAAATATGTTGGGCTCCGCTCAAACAAGGCTACTGATACCATCCTCTTAGTGTCGTAAAATGAAGTAAGTACATCTGGTACTGTATTCAAATTTGATCTTTTTGTCTACGGCCCAAGGTTGGTATTCGTTCTTTCACTCGCTACGCTGGATTTCTGCTGTTATCTGGATTTAGGTTACTGTGTCCATTAACGGTGACACACGTAGTTGGTCCATTCATGTAATTCTATCATGCAATGCTTTTACTTATGTTAAATGCATGCAGTAATACGGTTGTTGATAGAGTTTCCGGGTTTTTATAATTTGCACTATACTTTTTTCTAAATTGATAATAAAGTGTTTCGTTTAGAGATTGCAAGACCGACTGTTGAGCATTAGTTATTTGTTCGACCCCGCGTCGAGAAAAATGTTATGGAGCTTTCTATGTTGAAATTCCAAGTAGTAGCGAGGAGTCGTAATTGGTTCCTGGTAGCAATAGTCTCATCCCGTAGTACAATAGTTAGCCTACCCTTTTGGTACAGGCGTGATGATAAGTCATGTAGGTCACTTTATTTCTGTTTATGTATAAACGGCGTAACTCATGTTTGTTTTTTGGGATAACCCGACTAGTTTCGAAACTCTACGAGGTCTATCTTATTAGCTTCCGCCGATTACAGCGAGGTCGCGATGTAGACTGGTTTAAGTTACTTTAGTTACTACAATCCATAGTAATAATGATTTGTCTTGTCCTTTGATCGTCCTTTTGCTGCTGCTGTTGTTAGTTACGTACTAAGTTATCTGAAATAAAATCTCGTATCTCATCAGGGGGCCCTTCGGAATTCAAAAAAGTTGTTGCCGTTGAGGCTCCGCGGGATAGTAGAGCATCTCAAGGGTGTTTATCTATAAAAATGATAAAGTGCGCTAGCTGTGAAATTCCGAGGAATGGAGCTTAAAAGTTTTTAAGCGCATCTCATTGTAACGGTTTCGAGAATCTACAAATAATATTTTAACCACTCCACAGAATAATATATCTTAAAATTTTTAATAACTTTTTAAATGACAACAGTAATTATGGTTTAGTAACACAATTCCTTAAATTATGTCATTTTTGTTTTCATTATGTCAAGGACTTGGGTTAGTTAAATTTGTCACCGAATTAGAGAAGGATAAATTTCGCTTGATTCACCTACGTTCCGTCGAGTTACGAACAGAATAAACTTACGAAATCCAAAATTGTTAATGTACATAAAATAACAATACATTTCTTCTCCTTATTACGAACAAAGCTCAAAACAAACTCAAGAAAATTAAACGTGATTTTGAAAGCTTCGCCGCTCATCCGAAAGGCTGCCTAATATTCCTTATCGCGCCTGTTTTGTTTGCCCTTTTTAATCTCATTTCAGACGGTAATTTGCGGAAATACTTACCGGCTGTACGCCCTCAGCGTTCGACGTGAACGCGAGAGCTTAGAACTTTTCAAAGTGTAACAAAAATAAAATATCATTAAGGAATTCTGCTCACTGAAGCGATTTTTAATTTTTCCCGCCTTGGTAGAGGCTGCTAGTCAATTTTTAATTTGCATTATCAAAAGCTTTTCGCCAAATTTCCTGTTTATTTTAAATATAAATATTTTTACAGGCGTAAACGTAAAAACGGGAGCGTCCATTAGAAGTATTGTAATTCACGGACAACGAAATAATTTTGTTTTCATTATTTAGTCTTCCCCGTTCCCTACAGAGTATTCTATAATACTAAAGTAACTGACGTCAAAGGAAAGCCTTTGTAGGTACATTTATCCGACTACATACACTCTTTAATACATATATGTACTTTGCATGAAAATACACCCTTTCAATTTATCATATGCCCTATACAACGCATACATCAACATGACGTATAACATTAGACACAATAAAACAGACATGATGTGTACCGTAAGTTCCGTTTAGTATCGTATATGCTATATGCATATGTATAATATACATTATATGATGATATGCAAAATCAATGTAACGGTCTGGGCTTGCTTCAAGATGTGCAAGATTATTAAATTGATAAATATGTTTAAGATTATGCAAAGGTTCCAAGGCGCGACTGGCGTGATGT
>DWMG01001107.1:0-16214 GCA_018244855.1 Elbella merops
AGACACTTCAGAATAATTTTTCAATTTTACACTTTCGAGGTTATGTCGACATACTATTTGCAACGCTGTTGATTTCTTCAAATACATCTCGTCAAATTTCCGTATTATTTCGTAGGCTGAATCAAGTTCACTTATATATTCCAACTGCTTGTTGGTTATAGCACTGTAAATGTAGTTTGTTGCTTGGACAACTCTGTCGTCCCACTCATCTCTGTCGGTTGCAGTTTTCGCTCTCATTACAACATCCTTGCACTTTTTGAACTGCAGAAACTTTATTATTCGTAATTCGTTCCAATTACTATAATCTGTACCAACGAAAATTGGAATATTTATATCGCTGTTTTTAGTCGCCATTTTTTCCTTCTTTATTTCGTTCGATAAAAAACTTCTTTCTTGATTCCTTCCTTCCTTCAACCACGGACTGCTACCATGTTAATATAATTAATATACACCATTATTTTAATTATATACTGCTTTATTAATTTGATAAATTTATAATAAACTGTTACAATCAATATTAAACCTAATAATTATTAAACCTGACATCCGCCATTTTTCTACAGGAACAGTGTTGCCAATATAAATGTACACTATACCAACAAAGTTATCATTGCTCTGTGCGGCTTTTGCGATACCTATTAAAATAGTCTCATTAAAATTACATAGATATCTACATTGAATGGGAATGCTTAGTCGCTGGAATATTCAAAATATCCTATATTAATTACGCACAGCTATAATGTTAGGAATATTTCAATTAACTACCTGAGCTTTTCGAGAAAAATAAACAAAAATAGCAAAATCATTAACTCTGTTTCTCGTAAGTTACGACAAGGTATTCCTCTTAACAAATCGCGAGACTTCCCAGTAGTACCTACTCAAGTTTTACGAAAGACTATCGAAGAAATCCCAGACGGAGAAGAAGGTTCCCTGTTGAGCCTTGTTTTATTTTAATATTGGGCCTTTACGGAATGGACAGGAAACATCGAGTAAACGAACAGCGCAACAAAATTGTTTCGCGACTTATGTAAGTTTGTGCAACTTTTGGGCCAATCGATTTTGAACCTTATGGCATTTAACAATAAAACCTTTAGGTACCTTACTTTCACGATATGTAACGAGTGTTGGTGCTATTGTTGTTCAACACGTCTTTACATGGTTCAGATATGTTACAGAACGAGACATATCGAATGATTTACTCATTCAGGTTATATTGCATGTACACGCAAAAGTTTTTGAATGTATTTGTTATGCGAATACAATAATGCTCATGTCGTTTTTTAGGTTATACCAATTGCAATATTATTAGCAATTTCCTTTTCTATTAATCGTTTTTTCTCTACTCATTTTTTTAAATATTGTTGCCGAGTGGCACTTCCCCATTGCACTTTTTTCGTCGGGGTAGTGTTGCTTAATCAAAAAGTCCTCTATCGGGTATTAAATCGCATTCTATCTGTACCCCAATTATTCAATTCAAGCGGAGCCACTTCAACTCATCATAAAAGTTGGGGGAAGCTGTAAAAACAAGGCCCATGATTTACGAACTTTTCTAAACAAACCCACCGATATACTAGAAATCTTTCTCAAAGATTATAATATATTTAGATTGTTTATAAAAATTATTGAAAAAAAAAAATAGGCATAATAAAAGAGAAAGAAAAATGGGTTTTGCTTAGAGCTTAAAAAAGTTATAAACTTAAATCGACGTACGTATCTTTACTTGATCTTGATAAATATTTGGACGTTTTTTATAGTGAAGAAGTAACTTGTAGACATATGTAGTTATGGTACTATGTGTACCTTGCAGCCCACAGACGTTTGATTCCAATCTCAAATAGTGAATTTTGAAGTACAGATCTGTTGCTACCTTCCAGCATTAACATAAAATGTTTTGTTTGTTCTGATCTATGAGATAAACAGACCTACTCCAAAATACTCCTGCTGTTCTATGATAAAAACCGACTTGACATATCGCCACTCCTATTTTCTTAAAGAGTACCTACGCAGACACTACGCATTACCATGATCTACAGCCTAAAAAAAATATATATTTCATGTATTCTGTTTTATCAATATCCATGCTTGTGAATTAAACGTACGTTTACCAGGTATACAGTTACCTAACCTTCCGTTTATATCGTGTCCTAATCGATCAAAATGAAAAACTTTTACAAGTGTAGGACAATATAAACAATGGAAATAATGGAGGAAAAGACAATCGATGGGAGTGACATAAGGTTAATAGAATGTCACAGCTCGCGTCAGCTGATCGTGACCTCTCGGGGTCAGGTCCTGCTCAGGGCGAGACTGAACACCGTCCGTTTGCGAGTGAAGTATTATTATACCTTTCCTTACTATCAAGGCTTAAGTTCGGACAAAGTGTTATTGGCGTTGGGCGAAGCCGAAATTCGTAATTCGTTTTCGTCAATGTAAAAAAATATTATCAGCCCCTTTCATTACAATGATTTTGACAGTCCAAATTAAAATATAATTAGTAAAATGGAAGTACCAGCAATTAAAGGCCAGCGTGGTAGACTACGGCCTTAACCCTCTCTACATGAGAGGAGACCCCTATTCCAACAATGGAATTGTAATGGGTTGAAAAAAAAATTAAAGTACGTAAAATTTTATAAAGTACAATATTGTAATGACGGACACACTCGTACATACACGTATACCTTATAGTTTAGGCACAGGCGCAATTTATAAGTATCTATCTAAGGTCTGTTAGTCACTGTAACCTAATTACATTTCTTAATTGCTATATACGCTTTGTATTATTAAAGTTGACTGAACTGTCCGTATATCTCGATCAGTCCAGCTGATTGGCCTCGATATGCTCCCCACGTGCACGTTATAAAAACATCTGTAGCTCAACACTTGAACATTGAACGGCTTCGAGCCTAAATGGCATTGAACGAAACAAAGGAACGAGATGTGGTTTAACCATGATACATATATATCTTCACGCCAAGTCTCTTACGGGGTAGGCAGGGACCACAGAGTGCTAAACATCTCTATCTTTGCAGACCTGCTGTGCATCTTCCACATTCATCACTCTCTCCATACATGCACACTGGTTCCAGAGGCTTCTAAGCTCCCCATTAGACAGCACATACTTATTTGATCGAAATAGGTGAACCTTGGTCTCCTCGGTACCTGTGTCCATCAACATCAAATTTTTTTATATCATAATATTGTATAAAAATGTGGTCCAGGTACCTAATGTGGTACAGGTTTCAAATTGATCACAAATCTGTGTTATGACAAGGCTAGTCTAATATGCTTGTATGGGCGCGTGAATAAGACAGTAGATAAAATGCTACGCGTGAATATTTTAATGGTATATTTCTCTCTGTTGTTGATATTTTCAACTGGTACATTGGTACTGGTACTGGTACAACTGGTACTGGTACATTACATGCACAACAATTGAAGCGTCCTTAAGTGTACAACATAATTATTAACATTATCATCAATAAGCTTTCTCAGTCCACTGCTGGACATAGTCCTCCATCAATGAGAGCCAAAGCGTTCTCTCCTTAAGTACGATAAAGTGAAAAAAGGTCAAAAGATTTTAGAAATCATGAAAAATTCACATTAGCTCCTATTTTTACCTTTTTCCTTTCTTTTGTATTTATTATGCAGAAGTTAAAATATATTTAAAGTACTGTGGGCCTTTTCAATTGCGATCAATGTTGTATGGGGCACGTGCTCTCATGACGTCGGTAAAACAAAATAAAACATAATGCGCCCTCCATTGAGTGTGCTTGCCAGTGAGTATTAGTGATGCAGGATTCTTGTTTTGTCGACATCGATAAAAATATAGACAATATATATATAGACATCATCATCATTGGCCTATTTCAGTTCACTGCTGGACATAGGCCTACCCCAATGAGCGCTATTCCGCTCTGTCGTTTAATATATAAGTATGTATGCAGTTAAGTAATTAAAATGTGGGCAGTTAGTATCAAATGTTTTAAATTCGTTCGATTTTTCAGTAACGATTACAATTTGTTTAATTATATTTCAAATTGGTGCAGATGTATTAAATGGTACTAATTGAAGTTATTACAATTGTTAGTTTATTAAAAAAAAAATTATGTCACTGGCTCGAGTATTGACCTCAAAATTTTTGAAATGATTGTCGATAGAAGTGTAGCTCAGCTCCCTGTAATGTAACACGATGCCCTCAGCGAGGATATTAAAGGCAATAGCGATATCCTGCGGCATGGGGAAGTGCTAGCGGTATCTGGATACCGTAGATTTAGATTGCGGGCACCATGCGGTTTGTAGTCTTTAAGATAACCGACGAACAGTTCAACGGCCGATATGATAACGCATGATAATGTTATATAAGTAAATTTCATTTAAGGTCGTCACTGGCGGAGTTATATTGTATCTTATAGCAAGGCAGAATATAATATTTTCTACTGTAGAAAATATATTGTAATATTTTTCTCCTGTAGAAAATATGACACATTACAATATTTTTCCTACTATATAAAATATATTTCAATATGATATATTAATATATTACAATATGTTTTCTATAGTAACGCTCGAGTAACCGTATACGCAGCTATAATAATTTAAACAGCAAGATACAGTAATGACCGCAAAAATATATATTATTTATAGTACAGCTGGCGTGTCTGGTCTTTGTATATAGAATATATTATCTCTCGTAATGGCTGGAAACGCTAAACATGCTGCTTAAAATAAAAAAAAACACGTGACAGTTCTTTTGTAAAACGAATATTAAATATCTCATAAATAAACGACAAAAAAATTATTTGCAAACGTTATTATTTTTTATATTTAAATACAAGTTAAGTTGAAAACTTGGAAGAGGCTTTCTTGTGATCAATTTTAATCGGCATATCATATAGATGGCGATTTTAAACATATTTTATTGACGGCCAATTTGACATAACGCTCAGTGTACCAGTCTTCTACACTCTGGAAGAAATCTGGGAGATGAATGGAGTTATCTATTCCGAGTATGAGTTTTGGGATACCCGCTTGTTAACTGCTGCTATACATCGTGACACGGAAATTTGGAAACTCCACAAACCTTCGAGAACATTCTAAAGACCTCTAAGATTGTCCTTAAAGAACATTCTAGATGCCTCAAAGGTGTAGGTTTATTTACGACGTTTGCTTCCAACGTGATGATTATTCATCTATAAAAACCTCATGTACTTAGTCATTGATAAATCAATCGTTTGATCATTAAGTCGGGATGCTTGAGTTTAAAGAATCATTAATCAATCAAAGTCATTAAGGACAAGCGTATGGCTTCCATACTGATTACACATATGAGATATAACAATGTTTGGAGGGTATTTAACGTTTTCCTGTCTCCCAATTTACATGTTTTATAACATTTTAAAAATATTAATATGAAACATTTTATCTTTCTTCTGTTGGTTACGGGTCTCCTTTCAGAATGTAACGGGTTAAGGGCACGTCTGCCACGCTGGTCAAGGATGGATTGGCAGATTTTAAAAACTGTCTAATAAAATATGTTAGGCGAATTGGTTGGCATATAAAGTTGTTAAAAATAAAAGGTTAGATTTTTATGTGATAGAAAATATGGTATAAGATTTTCAAATTAATTGTATTTCAAAACTAATTAATAAATCATTTATTATGACTATTAATGAAATTGTCAGTTGGAACTCTTAATAAAGTACGATGTTTTCTATAGGTATATGATTTTGGATAATTATGATCATAATATAAAATATTTTTGTATTTTCTGCTATATTACGGGACAAATACTCATACGTTGGTTCACTAAGAGATGTCAATGGCGTCAATAGCTTTATAACTAATGAAAAAAAGATTTGACACAGACGTATTATAGAGGATTGTGAGAAAAAAGATCACGTCGAAAATCCTTATAATTGTATTGAATACCTATTCTAGTTTCTAGTTTTCCTTGTCCTTTTAATAATTTTCTTAATAACAAAACAAATAATTTATGTGTGTCGGAGCGAAGAAAGAACAGAAAGCCCGAACCCATGCCTTGATACCAAGATGTCGTAAGTGTCGACTAAACCAGGCGCTGGTAGATCGCGCTTTTGCGGGGCCTCTCCAGGCACGACTACATGTGCTGGCGACTCTCGGGAGTGGTGATGCGAGATGTAGTGCTGTGTTATCCCCAACACGAATGATTATTACAATCTAGAATTCCTATTATACATACTTGATTAACGATAGACGGGATAGACTCTTGAAGGCGGCTTATTTTGAATTAAAAAAATACAGCTTGAGCCCAATTTAATACAATTTTATTGAAAATATTTACATACACAATAAAATATAAAATATTTAATAAACATAAAATATTTATATAACTACACAATATTTTTATCACCAGTGTTTGTATGAAGAATATTTGTCAATGTTGTACTTTGTTTTTACCCATAGTAATATATTTTCATATAGGCTTGATAAATTACACAATTTATCCATATAAACTTGCTTTCATCACTGGCAAAAGCGACGGAAAATCTGTATCAATATCCATTAGAGGGCCGTGACACAATACATTTCATGTAGATTATCCTAAAACCTTGAACAAACGAGTAGAATATTGTCTATGGCAGATTAAAATATAGAGTCATCGTTTTTATTATGACTGTTTAGTCTAGCATTATCTCTACTGCCAAAGTTCTGATTTCTTAGGCGTCCTATTTTAAACGGCAAGTAATAAGGGTGTGTCTTATTGACATTTAAACAATATTATAGTGTCGTTTCGTTTCATTAGTTGCTGCCATATTACTCGTGCTTATTTCCAGTAGATACATACATATGTATATCGGAGACAAAGGAGACTCGTTGTTTATTTAATTGTCCAAAATTAGCACCGAAAATTGGTTTTACTGTAAATGAAGCTAAAGCCAGTGAATATAGCATCGAAAGCCACTTTATGTAGTGTTCATAATTATGCTTTTTGATTTTTAAATCCATAAAAGAAATAAAAAAATATGTGAATTCAGGTTAACCGGCTTTCCAATTATCTCTTTATTAAAATCGATATAACTTTAGATCTAACCGGCTGAGATTCCGGTAAATAAACAGTCATATCCATATAAATATAACTTTTCAGGCATGGAATCTTTGGCAGACGGCCGAAGGGGCGCCCAGTCGACGCGGGTGTAGTGACGCGTCGGCTCGCGCGGACTGACGCACTCCGACCGAAATATCAATTCGAAATTCGAATTACTCAAACTTGATTTCATTAATTCAAATACAATAACTAGCGGGA
The DNA here is from genome assembly GCA_018244855.1 of Elbella merops. Lineage (NCBI taxonomy): Eukaryota > Metazoa > Arthropoda > Insecta > Lepidoptera > Hesperiidae > Elbella > Elbella merops. The sequence goes on from DWMG01001107.1 coordinate 7,283, forward strand.
AATGTGACATAGAGAATATATTTTTTTTTAATAGTCTAAATAATATCCCAAGATTATTAATATTTCAAAGCCGAAACGAAAAGTGAAAACAGTGAGAGTGAATGAAAAGTGGAAAGTGTTAAGCATTTAATGTGTATTATTAGTCAACTAGCATATCCAATAAATATCAACATACGAAATAGAGGGGGTAATGATTTATGATAAATTAAATATTTCCAATTGGAGCAACTCTATTTGGCGGTAATATGGATTAGATCGAACATATCCCGAATGACATAAAGTGTCATAAAAATGTTACTAGAGCTATATTTAGACAAAATTCATTGACCGGCGTGAAGTACGGATACACGCGAATACGCAGACGGTTCGTTAATAAAAGTGCAACTATCTTAATTGCTAGTTCCTATTTACTACAATGATGAATGCGAATCAATAAAGACATAGTAGGTACATATTAAAGATCATATTCATGTAAGTAACTGTTTGGATTATTGCACAATTTATTGACTGTCGAGCAAGAAGCTATTTATATGGGCTTTCGTGTTTAACGTTTTTATGAAGTTTTATTTGTTTACATTCTAATTATCATCATAGCACAGACTCGGCCTAGTTTTGGATCAAACGGTGTATAAAGTTGTTAAAATAAATGATTATTATTTAGTTTCATGAGAACTGAAATCGTATTAGGTATTTTCGTATATATTCTTCGAATAATTTACGATGATATTGATTGATTTTGGATTAAACTGCAAATTAAGAATTTATTGAGTGTTGCAGAAATTTAGCAAAACATTTAAAATCATTTTAATAATTCGATGCGAATCAAGGGCACTTAGCGCGGCGTAAATATAGGTCAGGCGACACGCGCATAGTGGTCCGCAAATCATATATTATACACGCACATATAGACATAAGTATATATGTTCTCTCCTTCAAAGCCCGGCAACGCATTGGCCACTCCTCGGCAGTTGAAAATGTCCATAGGCGACGATGACCACTTACCAGGAGGTGGCCCGTCTGCCTGTTTGTAGAACTAAATATAAAAAAAAGTTTGTATCTGTGTGTGCACCAATTTTATTCCATTATTATTGTAAAATATATCATGTGATGCACTGTGCTAAAGAGGAATATGAATTTTAAATTTATAGGTCGCAGTATAAAAGTTCCAGTTAAACATTTTCTTTACTTGCATCTTAAATTGTATGTACTTTTCAAACACGTATGAATACTCCCAATACGCGAGTGGCCAACGTAGACTACGATCTTAACCCTCCCATTCTCAGAGGAGACCCGTGTCCAACCGTGGAACGATAAAAATGCGCTAACGTCAATTATGCCCGGTGTATGACAATAGGCTCACCAACTATTCCATGGGACGTACAACTGGTGAAACGTGGGATTGTACTACAGTCCTATGCCTATCTGTTCGGGGATTACAGGCGTGATAGTACAATAAAATAAAATTAAAAACGCTTTACCGACAACAACATCATCATCATCATCATTATCAGCCTACTCCCGTCCACTGCTGGACATAGGCCACTGAGCTCGATCTTCAGCTCTTCGCATCCAACCACTGCCAGTCACTTTGCGTATATCGACACTCCACCTAGCCTGAGGGCGCCCTACGCTACGTTTGCCAAGTCGCTGTCTCCACTCCAAAAGAAAAAAAACTAATAAATTATTTAAAAAAACATTACATCATTTCTAAACGGATTACTGATGTGTTTTCTTTTTGGAAATTGAGTCATTCGTGTACACACAAAATTAGTGGATCGTAAAGAACAATATGGGACAAAAATAAGCAATGATACAATGTTCAGTGTCGTCGTAAACGGGAGACGAGTGTTTACACGCGAGACGATTTAATGTAACTATTATAAATCAAGTCGTATTTACTGCCACGTTTACATCCTTGATACTTCAATTATATTATTGACTGCCTCGTTGGTTGAGTGTTTGCAAGCGCGACTGCCGATCGGGAGATCCTCGGTTCAAATCCCGGGTCGCGTACTATTAGATTTTCTAATGTAGAATTTCTAGTAGTAACTCGGAGTCCGGATTTGTGCTCGGTGTATGGCAATAGGTTCACCACCTATTCCATTGTGGGACTTAAACGTAACCGGTGAAACGTGGGAGTGTACTCCACTCCCCTGCCTACCCCTTCGGGGATTACAGGCGTGATGTTACGTATATTAGATTTTATAGCACTATTCTATTTAATGTTTAATTTGATTGTTTAAGCTCTGAGTTGTATAGTAAAGATATGCAATCATTAGTTAAAATGAGAATGTCATTTTAAAAGATCACTCAATGTATCCAATGACGCAAAAGGAATGCGGTGTCTCTCTCATATTAAATAGTCACAGGATCTCATTGGTATTTGTGTGGAATTTTTAATAATTTCTTGTACTAGCAGTGGCTAGACGCAATTTTCTTGCTCTACCCAAGAACTAAAATTCTAAGAACTCTAAGAACTACGCTTCCTTTCATATGTGTACCATCCATTAGAGATCATGAGAAGGAGGGGGAGTTGGTTCTTTATTACTGTTAATATACATACATTATATCGATTACAGTCGATGCAAATTTTGTAATTGTAAACAAAGCAATAAAGTCAATGCACATTAAATAAAGAACTTGTGTATTGAAAATCATCTGATCATACTAAAAGCGCTAGATGGAGGCGTATTACATAAGCCCGCCAATTGACTTAATGAACGTGTTATCTGAGCGAGTGATGTACAATGTCATTCATTCATTAAAACGTAATATTCGCATATGGGCACGTCATTGTACGTATAGAGCGCTTCTCTGTTAATTGAAACAGTATCTTAGGTTGTAACAATAACGAATTAATTATTTCTCATTGAATAGCACCTAAATAATAATGTAAATTAGATTTTATATTATCTACCGCCTTAAATCATGTGTTTTCGGGATAACTCGTATAGTTTTGGACTCATTCGAGGTCATTTTTCATGAGTCCCGACGATCGCAGCGAGGTTGGACTATGCTGCCATACGTATCCAGCCAGTACATAATGTAAACTGATTTTTATTAGCCTTCCATTTCTGATAAAGCAAATTATCAGTAATAGTTTTGAAGCTTATAATTTATTTTTACATTTTATTATTTATCATTGTTAAGTAATACGTAATTAATTTTGATCCCTAGAGCATTAGTGATGTTGAACTATATAACAATGCTATGAATTATCTTATACAAATCACATGTCAGTGGCGATACCGATTTAACGTTTTGAAGGTCTCGATCTAGGTTGGATTATTACTTCAGTGATTTTATGTCTGTTCCCAATGGCATTCAATTCATAGGGAATTGTTAAAAACATATAATTGCCATTGAGTAATCTATTGTACAGCCGTGAATGAGATACATATGAGAACATAATACACCCTTAAATTTTGCTTGTGCCTGTTTTATCTGTGAATATTAAATGAACGAAACGACCGAGAACGAATCACTCAACCGTACTAAAACACTATTCTGACCGTTGAATGAATTATTCAAAACGAAAGGTCTATGAACCGTTAGTTAATAACTTACAGCGTTCAGGGAGAAACGTTATCAATTTGTTAGAACAAATGTAGCGGCTGTCGGTGCAGTAACAATATATTTCAATAGGAGCAAATAATTCGAAGCCATCCAGAACTTCAACATCTCAGACACAGTGAGGTTTCTTAGAGGCATTAAACCTTTTGTGTTAGTGCAGTGATATGCTACCAATAATAAAAAAGAATATGACTTAGTGATTACCTAATTAAAAAACACAAGAACAATATGTCTTCCGTCAATAGAGACAAGAAGAAATGTGTTATTAGACATATTCTTATACTCTATTTAGCAATTTACGTTATAATTATAATAATTAACTCATTAGTATCGTAGGCTTGATCGAACTTTTCAAAGTACCTCATAGGATAATTCATATAAGTAAAAAAAAAAATGGAAGGGAAATATTTACAAACATGATCATGTGGGAGAGACGCGATGATTTTAGGTTGAATTAAGCTAATTTTTCCACCAATATTTGCGGCACAAAAATATGTGTGAAAAGAGCTTTTATTAACGCGGTCCTAAAACCCTAATACAACGATACAGGTTTTAACTTTTCGACGAAATCCTAAGGTTCCGTTTAGTTAAGGTTTACAGGTCCCATAACGAGCAAAATATTGTTAACACAAAAGGGTCGCGGGAACTTCTGGTATTGGAAGTACATATCCATGGACGATAAGTATTATTATCAGTATGGTATCACAACAGGGACGTTACGGGGTAGACAAAGAGGTCCGAGTGCCAAATACCTCTTGCTTTACTCCTTACTTAGAGACCTGCCCTGCTACTTTTACATTCATCAGTCTTTTCATTCATCACGCCAATTTTATAGATCATAAGTATTCTCTAGAAACAAAAGCGCAAATAAACAAACATCTCCGTTCTGAAGGAGATTTGTAGGCGATGTTCTCTTCACGAATCCTGAACACAAAATGTTATGACTTTTAAAATAACACTAGTAAATCGTTTTGATATATTTTCATCGAAAAATCCACACAATATTTGAACAATGAGTTTCTATTTTTTAAATGTTGAAGTAATCTATATATCAATCGTGACATTATTTTGTTTAATCTTAGTTACGCTTGTTAATAAAAATGAGGTTATTATAAATAATTACATGGACTAACCACGTGAAAAATATCAAGCTGTTACTAAAAGTAGTTTCTAACATAAAAGAAATATTACATTTGTACGATGTAAGCCAAGATTTCAAGTATCTATTATATTGTTCTCAAGTGCCAATGATGAAAGCAAGTTATCATTTTGTTCCAACGACCGACGGCCGCGTCTAGCAGAACAATAACAATAAATCTGTCAATAACACTGAACTACCGATCCGGGCCACAAATTGGAAATTAGACACTTGTACCGTTTTTGTTCTCGGGCGCTGTTTTATCTTTTGTTATAAAAGAAAATAATATTAGCCGTGTTATTGATACTAAAGATATTGATATTGCTAAAGTAATATTATGTTATATATTATGATATTGTACGCTTACAGAACAAAATATTGACAGATACGAGTGACTTAAGTTTTGTGTATTGTCATCCTCACAAATGTGTGTCTTTTGCATAGTGTACTTTATATATTTTGGATCTCAAAAATATTTGCAGAATTTTGTATTGGTTTTAACCAAAAAACTTGCTCGGTGTGTGGCAACAGGCTCAACACCTATTCTTTAGAAGCCGGTAAAGGGGGTCTCATCATGTCAACAAAAATAGGGCTCTCCCAATTCGCTTTTATCGAAATATTCGTATACTGCCCGCTCTATGTTGCATTCTGTTCAGTCTTACTTCTCCTTCTTACCTCAAAGAACGTTGCAAACATACCGTCCAGACCCCACATTCGCTGATTATCAAAAACTTTCCCTCTTAGTCCTGTTCATTTTGCTTCTTTTCGTAAAAAAAACTATCCATTGTTAGCGGTTCACCTTCAGAGTTTTATTTTTTTAATATTAGTCGGGCTCAGTCTCAGGAGTCTTTTAAAATTAAAAAAAAATGTTATATTAGATAACTCTTATCAAATGATCTTGCTAGTTCAAGCTATACCTAAATATGTTATTACAGTAAATATTTATCAGTCACAATTCCTTTTATACTCTGTACACCCTCACTTCTATTTCTAGACACCATTTCGGCTAATCGAAGGCTGTCTGGAAGCGATCACTTGCCTCTGATAACACTGTCCTTTGTATAATAAACTTTCATATATATTTTTCTGTATCATGTACGAATAAATGACATAAATAAATATACGTAACGTCGTAACATCACGTCTGTAATCTTCGAAGGGGTAGGCAGAGGAATGTCGTACAATCCCACGTTTCACCAGTAAGTAAATCAGTATGTCTATCTTATAACAAAAAAAAAAATGGTCAATAGCGCTGTAAAATGATTTTTTAAGCGCATATAATGTAGTACATGTTAACTTATGTCCGGTGAAGTGATTGAGTAATAATAATAATAATAATAATGCAACGATTAACTGAAAATGTACAGCAACAATATATACTTGGAAGTGAACACATGTAACATATTGCAACATTGACAGTTAGTGACCGTTAAATACTTACTCGTATATACAAACTGCCTGCGCTATACAAATGTAAACATACATTGTGAGACTAAAACAGCTGCTACGATACATAAGGAAGTAAACGACTATAGTGATCAATCAGTTTTCCTATTAAAATAAAGTGTATTTACGAAGATTGATTGCTTATCAACAGATAACACAATATACAAATGACAGGTATAAATATATGATTTCTGTCATTAATATGGCAAGTTACCGCGCAATATATAATTAGTAGTATGCTTTATTTCGTAGTTATCATCATCTTCAGCGTTTTTAGTCCATTGCTGGGCATAGACCTTCCCCAATACGCGGCCCATGGCTCCCTGTTCCGGTTTGCCGCTTTTTAGATTGTACACCAAAAATATAGAGAGACAAAGATAATATAATTAATTATAAAAAGGCAATTTATAACAAACTGGCTGTGCCTGCGATATCGTTCGCATGGGAGTCAAAACTTTTCTAAAATTAAAGTAGCTTAAGTCACTCCTCATTACATCAGGTATCTGCCAGTGAAAGTTCCGTCAAAATCAGTCCAGCCGTTCAAAAACAGATTAGCCGGAACAAACAGACAGGCAAAAATACTAAAAAATGTTATTTTGGTACATTACCGTGTACCGTTACCGTTTAATATTATAAACACATACTCCAATTTTATTTATTTACATAGATTTTAACATAGCCACATCTAGCCATAGGTGAAAAATGTTCGGTGTGTATAACTCGTAGCCATACGCAAGTTGTCAACTCACCAGACGGCACGGATATAGATCTAATGGCCGAGGTCTGCCGCCCTACAAATGTATTGCGCGAAACGCGGCTCACTTCGCAGCGGTGCGGCACACGGCTGCGGCACACTGCGGCTGTGCTGCATAAACGGAAAAACGCTAAAGGTCGTCTGAGGGCGCTATAATATACTGTGCCATAATATTTATCACAGCAAGCTACCAGACAAGATTCACGATAAATTATATTAAAATTATTTTTGCTTCCATTCCTTAATTACATGTTTTAAAACCTAGTGCTATTTAAGACGCAGCATTGAGCGGCAGCTTTTCTTAAAATATTATAGTATAATTTGATCTTAATAAAAAATTTGGTGACAGCAGATTAGTGACAAACATATTTGGATACCAAATTAAATTATTTCGCAAAAACCGTATCAAAATTGATTAAACTTCATCTCACAGTCGACTTGTGAAGCGCATGTTCCGGACGTGTCTGTCATGACAGACGTCACACATCTTTTTAATTTGTAATAAATGATCATTACGCGGGAAATGGGAATTAAAACATCAACGGACTTCCTTGATTATGTAGAACTAGTTGTATCTCGCTGTTTCATCTGCGTTTACTTTAAAAGAAATATTAATATAAAGCAATGTATTCAACATAGACAATTTTATGTATTTTCTCATGTGATATTAATGTATAACACTTTTAAGACTTATTACATATATTAAAACATTTAAAAAAATATATATTTTAATTGTTTTCAAGTATTTCTACAATAAACATGCATATGTCTAATGGCACTGTTTTAAAAGAAGGTTATTTTTTATTCGGTATTATTATATTATAATTAGTAAATAATGCCCCACACAAACCTTCAATATGATACCATAAATCACTGTCCGACATTGATCCCATTTCAGATTGGTAAGAGTTAAGGCCATAGTCAGACACACGTCCATGATACATGTACTAAAGTACTCGTACGAGTACTCAGTCACAAACGTTCTAAATTGAATTTTATAGTAGAACTCAATGACGTTATAGTATTGCCAGTTTAAAAAATACCGAAAATGTTACAAGTAATATTATATTCATGAAATTTAAACATGAATGAAAGGTCGCTTTTCATGCAACCTCATGGGTACGGCTCTACCTCGCTGTACGTGGCCGCTCTACTATTCAGCGGGCACAATTAATAGATGTGGTGGGATTGAAAAGTAGCGTGCCGCCAGGATCAATACAGGTGCTCGTCTACCCGGCTCTGACTAACAGCTGACTGTGTGCGTGGATATCAAGTTTATAGTATCTGAGAGTTTATAAAAAAATCTCTAAGACGTGTGAAATCCGACGGCACTTGGCCAGCGTGGCAGACTATGGCCTTAACCTTCTCGTTCTGAGAAGATACCTGTGTTCCAACAGTGGAATAATATAGTATCATACTTTCTATATTTATATTAGTGTACTGATAAAATCTAAAATAGATCGGTTTGTTTGTAGGTGTAGAAAGATTATAAATAATAATAATTAGTGTAAAGTCCACAGCTATTCACAATCTTATAGCTATTAATTCACATTCATAGTCTTAAGGCTATTAATTTAAATTTAGAATATTTCTAAAGACATCACTGTTAGACAGACATAGAATTATGTATGTGTTTGAATTTGGATACACATAGAATGAAATACGTTCGGATATTTATCTGCAACAAAACATGTTTTGTTTTCTTTTTCCTAACTATGTATTATTTCCTGTGCCTATTATTTTTGTTTTGCGTTGTTGCAAAAAATTGGTTTTTACAGATGTACGACAATCACATTTATGTTTGAGTGGACAACAGCCTGCATTTTAAACTTATTGGTCATTTTGAAAATCTGTTATTAAATAACCTATCACGAACCAAATGGTATATTTTTTTTTGTTTAATATACATTGTAATAAAACGCTTTGATAAAAGTAATTTGCTTTTAATAATAAGTTTCAACACATTACAATTCCACTGTTGGAATATGGGTCTCCTCTCATATCGAGAGGGTTGAGGCCAT
>DWMG01001108.1:0-16212 GCA_018244855.1 Elbella merops
CTGATTGCGGTATAGCGCAGCCTAAATAGGCACGGCTAAATGCCCTGGCCGCTGACGGGCAGCAGCGTCGGTGGTGCTAAAAGCTGTGCCCTGCGATCTCCAACCCGCATGCCCAGCATGGAGATTACGGGCATAAACCCCCTTTTTGAGGAGGCCTATGTCCAGCAGTGGACTGAGATAGGCTGATGATGATGATGAAGTAGTGTGTAATGTAAATTAAGATAATATGTTAACGAAAATATCAAATGGAATTTTCCGCCAATAAATGTTACTAAATATAATAATAAATATAAAATCAGTGCATAATATGCAATACCAATATGCTATACAGTGTAAAAGGTAAACAACTCAGCGTTGCTCCGCAGGACGTGGCTCCCTCGTAGCACTGATTTTCAGTTGTATTTATCAATTTCTCATATGTGGACATCTCTCTACTCATGAACACTTCTATCGTTGCTCTGTTGAACACTTGGCTTTTGTCTCGATTTTGGCTTTGCCTTTCATCTCAATACCTACGTCACCTTAGATGTATCCAAGTTGGCAGACTTGATACGCCTTAGAGAACATTACTGAGTACTGAGTCTAAGGCGTACCTACTACCTCATGCACGTACTTTCTTTACGATGCTATCCTTTACCATTATAGTAAGTAACATTAACTACAAAATGCATGTTGAGGTGCACTTCAGGATTTTGAACCCAAGATCTGCTGAGTTCTAAACCATTTGACATCATCCTGTGTTTCCAAAGTTGTGTTATAAATGGATATTTAAGTAGATTTAATAGTTAACTTAGAACCACAAATCTAACGAATCACTCGTACGCATACCTAATTCACATGTCAGATGAGCCAAGGGTTTGCGTGAATAACTTTAAACAGGTTAATATGTTCATTAGTTCGTTTTGGGGCCTGGTACCATTGTCGGTCGCAAACGGTCTATGAAGTTAGGCAAGGGGGGTTGGTTCCGGCCGTTGGACAGGTCACCGCTAGTGAGAAATGTCAGGTGTTTCCGTATTTCAGAGAGCATGTTAAATTTGTTAGTCGGTACTAATGAGTCTTGTTTAACCATGTTGAAAGCTATTATTTCGGTTTCAAATCCTTCGATTGTCATATTGTGTTCAATTACAAATTCAAATGGTCATTCAACATTTAATATTAGATCAATATAGTCAAAAAGGTATAGGGTCTGCATAGAAGAAAGAAGTTAGTTGATTGGATTGTATTTATATGAATTCGAGCGCCCTAAGGGTATTCGTTTGGGTAACTGATTCTTAATTAAGGCTCTATGAAAATAGACACTTCATAAAAATTATTCAAGCGCCGACCTTGGTTGATTTGGCTACGTCCTTCACAAAATATAACATTTAACATTACCAACATATACGAGTAAATAGAAAGAAGCTTATTTTTCTAAATAAGGAAAAAAGTAATATTTATACCTATAATCGTATGAGTAAACATTTTCTGAGGATATGACTTAGCATGACCGCGACTGACAAAATATCTCCAATAGTAATGTTCATATCGTTCCTAAAGCCATTATTTCGTTCTCTCATTCATAATTCATTATTATTATCATTCATTCAAATGTTATATAATATTTCTTCAAGCGAGCATCGTATATCGTCTAACGGGTCACAGTGGAGCAAATCGGTTTTAAATACAAGTTTAACGTTCAATTTGTAAAAGTCGTTGAAGCGTAAATATCGTCTGATATAAGGTCCTTGCCTCGCTCAGTTATTAAAGGGGGTAAAATATTCAGAAGCAATTTAATCCTTTTGGAATTTTTAATGGAAATATCCGTATACGGTATTCGTTAACATAGATGTGAATGATACTTAAATAAGTTGACTTTTTCTTGAAATTTACCAGAAATTTTCAAAATTCTAGTGTTTAAAGTCTTGTAGGTTTGATCTAGGGCAGAGACAACCACAGTGCCCTCCTAAGTCCGGCGATTCTACGTTTGAGTTCGCTGTACCGAGTTTACTATATTGAGTTTGTGTTAAACTCCCATCATCATTCCTTATGTATCTATTTATTTTTAAGTTTATTGGTTTTTTCAACTTATATGACATGTTAAGAATATGTACATGATTTTTTTTGTATATTTATTCTTTGTTGTACACCAGTTTAGAACCTTACGTAAGAATGAATCTATTTCTCAATATTTTTTCCAACAGTCAACTCTTGGAGAAAGAGAAATATTTATAAGTAAATGTTATAATAAGCATGTAGCTTCAAAGTAAAGTACGCAGTGCATGTATTAATAAGGACATATTTACTCCTAAACGCTACAAATTGCATTCACCTTTCACCAACACAGCGTCGTGCAAAGAACTTTTCAAAGGCAGCCATGTTTAACCTATATTATGAAATAAGAATAGTTTAGACGCGAAACTTTTAAACCGCGCCGTTGCCATTATACCATTGAGATGTTCTGAGTTGGAAGCACTTACAGTAGAACAAGTTTTCCCTCGTTCTATAGACGCTAACGCTTATACATAGGTGTACTCGTATACTCTATTCACGTCTATCAAAGTAAAGGTGTATCTGATTTTAAATTCTATTCAAAACGCCTAAAGGTTCTCATCGACTTACCTGCTTGAAGCAATAATTTATTTTCAACATTTACCTGTGATCGTCTGTAAAAAGAAGCCATGGATCTTTAATTGATTCTTATTCTTCAATCTATTGGCGTTCAGTCATTTTTAGTAGGACATTTGCGACCTTAATTGCGGCAATAAAGATAAATTGCAAGAATTTTTTCATCGCTAGGTTATAGTAAACTTAAAAAAAAGCAAACGGAAATTGATAAAAGTACGTCATTTAGTAAGAAGTTATGTGACGAGAAGAGTATGTAATAACTTCTTTATAAAGATTCAATATAAATACACTGTGAAACATAATTTCGTGTAGATAATAAGGGTAGTCGGCCAAGTTCCCTTGTCTTTATTAGGATTTCTCAGAGCAGCTAAATTAAATGGCTAGTTTGTATAATATATGTTTTTACTCCTGGTAATTCACCCCTTTTACCCTTCTAACTTGGAATTTCGAATATTCCATCTTGCGAATGCCGACTTTGTAAAGAGTAAAATGTTGCTTATTTAACGGTACGAAAATGTTGGGAAATTATCAAAATACGAAATACCTTCAAAATATCTTAAATTCTGTTAAGTTTTCTTGTTTAATTTACTCTACATAATATTACACCTCATGTGATCCTTTACATCTTGGTTACTGCATCTTGGACATCACCATTTAATTGTTCCAAAAAGAATTTCGTCATATAGCGAGAAGGTCTCAGATCAGAGTTTACCAAGCTAGGCAAGGTATACTGGCAGGCGTCGCACGAGTTATCAGGTATTATGGACAATCCTAAGGTATGTAGGTTTCTTCACAACGTTTGCCTTCAGTGTCACAACAAGTTTAATGTAGACTTCCAAGTCTTAAGCAAAACATATTATATTTGGTTTCAATCACTAATTAATTGTTATCACCAAAATCGAAGCAGACTAAAGTTATCTTACGATGTTGGTTTAGAGCAAGTTTGGTAAGACTGTTATGTCACTCCAGTCTCGCTTTGGTCAGAAGTTCCATCAGGTAAGCACAACAATACCTAGAGAATAACAGATCTTATAAAAGAACATTCATTAATGAAATTTCTTTTCTCAGCCCCTTTCGCTTTATTACTCATTTTAAGAACAGTAGTGGAAGAACGGTGGGTATAAAAAGCGACGTAACAAAACAATAGAAAATATCAAAGGGAATTTTTAAGCAGGGACTCAAATGATCTGTCGCTATGGCGGAGCAAAAAGTTAATACTTAAAAGGGGTAGCGAGCAAACAATCGCATTTCTAAGTACTTTCTTTGTAGGTGGATGGGTTGGTGAGGGATTCTAACAATAAAAATTCCGTAAAGTTGGCGGAATGCTGCCATATTTTACTGTTAAATTATTTATATTTACAGTTCGTAGGCGCCTAGGATACAAAATGTACTGTGAGACTCGTACAGCGTCTTCTATTGTATTATTTACGATGAACATCAAACGAGACTCCGTTTGATTGTTTTTAAATCAACGTCCGTTTGACGCCTTCTCTGATACATTGATTATGATGCTGGGTCCTTGCACGGCGAGTTGTCATTTCGATGCTTGTCGATAAATGGATCAAAATGTTAATTTAAATATCTGTTTTATTCTGGATGCTTATGAGTATATTTGACTTTTTTGTTTTGTTTGTACATTACACAAATTACAGGAAGTCCTATAATAACGCTGAGTGTATAGTTTTGTTTCTTACTTCTTAAGTGATTTGTATTGTGTATGTAAGGAAAATAATATACAATTCATTTTCTTTTCGTGTTTCAATTTATAACTATTAAATTGAAAAGATTTAGCCAGAAATGTTTAAAGTTTATGCTAAGTTTACATGAGATGGTTGCAAAATGAAAATATATTTTCTACAATTAACATTTATAGTTAGAGTATTCCATAAATAGTTCAATGCAAGCCTATCATGGGGTGTAATCGAAAAGGGTACGTATCTTTTTATTCAGAGTTCCAAGCAGTTATTATTTGAACGTGAATACGGGAGCTGAAGCGTGAACCTGATTAGCACGCCGTGGTACGCCAAGAAAAGCCCGCGTAACGACCTGTAAATTTAATCAAATACTTCATTCAGCGTGAATAATTCCAATGTTTATATCCCACAAGGCAGTAAAGGGTTGTGTTGCAACATTAAACCCTAAGAAAACGTTCTAGAACGTACTCAAACCATGTTATATTAATCTAGTAAGGAAGCCGATTTTAGTGAAATCGAAGCTTCTCCTAGCTTAAGCCGGTTACAACTTCTTATAAGATGTTAAGGAAATTCATATGTATAGTTTAAAGGAAATTATATTATAAATGAGGATAGCTAAGGGTTAAGATATTCGTAGACATAACTAATACCCCATTCCAGACTACAAGTGTCGGTCAACAGTGCTACCACAAACCAGACCAGGCGTTCTTAGTCAACACCTACGACAAGCACAAATATACTCACACTCACAAGAATAATAAAATATTTTCTGAATGTAGTTCAGTAAATATATGTAAATAGGACTCTATGTAGAATGTCAAAAAATCTTAATTTATTCAGGAGTAATTCCTTTATCTGTATAGCGATTTCAAAAGAGTCAAAAATAGTTATTTAAACGTGGTCGTCCTCTTGGACGACTTTTATTATTGAAAAAATAAAACAGTGCGACTGACTGTAAATATTTAAAACGAAAAGAGAACGTTTCCACGAAAAGAACGTTAAAAAGTAATTTATAATTTTTGAAAATGGAATACTTACATTCTATGCAATAATTTTTTTTTACAAATTGCCGTTGATTTATTGTTGTTTTTGTGTTACGACTGACATGAATGGTAGAAATTCCCCCTCTGTCGCGTTTTATGACTCTTACTAAGGTTTATACTAAGATGTATGTTGATAGTGGTTTTAATTAGCATTCCACGCGATTCCATAAATATGACGGTGAGCAATATTTAGCAGTCGTATCGTGACGGAAGATCAAAACTGTACCGTTATAAGCCTGAAGAAAAATCGATCGTCAACGTGGGTCTTTCCTCTTGGGCCTTTTAACGACGACACTAAGGAAAAAAGTAGGATTTATACAGCCCACATCCCGCCCGAAATAGGACTTTACTGTTTTTTTCCGGAAAAAATTAAGAATACACTCCCACGTACTTGTATAAGTATCTTAAACAACGGTAACTGAATTCCGAGAAACAATTCCCTTTACCCAAAGATACTTTTGGAACTACAATACTGTTAGTTGACTTTTCTATTGGATTGAAATTTTGCAAAAATGTCACCACCATTGAGGTTTTTTAAAAAAACCGTCAATAAGTATCAGGGTATTACTTCATCAGAAGCAATAAGTAATTAATGTCATCATCATCATCATCAGCCTATTCCCGTCCACTGCTGGACATAGGCCTTTCCAATAGCACGCTATTGAGCTCGATCTTCAGCTCTTCGCATCCAACCATTGCCACTTTGCGTATATCATCACTCCACCTAGCTGGAGGGCATCCTACACTACGTTTGCCAAGTCGCGGTCTCCACTGCAGAACACGTCTGCTCCAGTGGCTATCGATCCTGCGACAGATGTGACCAGCCCACTGCCACTTCAGCTTGCTAATCCTTTGGGCTATTTAATGTCACCTAAGTATATCAATATTATGTAGTAATAGGTAATAATGACATCGGATTTGTACTTCTCATGTCATTGACTTAGGTCTTGACTAAACAAGGAAGCAGAACAAACATAATTAAAAACTTTCATTTCTATGAAAGCAAACCAAACAAACACTTACTAGACTTAATGTCCACTATCTATTGTGTAGGATATTTTTACCGGTTAATTACGAATAAGAATTTTGTATTAATTTTTATTCTATTTTATGAAGGAAACGCTTTTTGTGGAAGTTTTTTTTTGTAATTAACCATCAAGGAACACGCACAGTTCCAACTTGTTCAAGGTAAGCGAATATTGTGGGGTAACGGCTAATTTTAGAAAATAAGCCGCTTATGAGGTTTTTTCTATTGATGCCCTTCACCATTGAGAATAACCGTTGTCGTATGATTTCGTAGCAGGTGAATAAAAAAGGTATAGTACCGGAAAATACCGGAAAATATACCTATAAAGAATATCAGTTTGATTTGAATGAAGCATTAAGCTTTAAACTGACGGTTGATTTATAGTGTTAAGGGTTTGAGTGTTATAAATAAAGGTAGATTCTTTATAGATGTCATTTGCACAAAGACATTTGTACATAGACTTGGTGTTGTGATATGGTATCAAAATACAAAATATATCTTTTATAGGCTCTATTTGGCAGCAATATAAGCAAGATGTCCACCGTTGTCCTAATTTCTGCTGCTGACCCGCAATGTTTGCATCTGTATGTATAGGCTTGCAAGACGCAGTTACACACACTAAGATAACAGATATAACAGGGTTTCAGCAAACATCTATGTATGTCGGATTTCTGCATGGACTGTAATACTCGTATATATGCGTTATGGTAGGTATAGGTAGATTTGTATGGAATGTACCAACCGCTTGAGATCATGGAACATGTAGCATACCTACCTGTTTGCTACGTAACAAAACATACTTAGAGAAATTAATGATTAAAGGCGTGACTATCAACATTAGCATCAACCTGTTTATCGTTTCACTGCTGGACAACGGTCTCGTCTCAGACTGATAAAAGAAAACAATAGACATTATTAGAA
Organism: Elbella merops; assembly: GCA_018244855.1. Lineage (NCBI taxonomy): Eukaryota > Metazoa > Arthropoda > Insecta > Lepidoptera > Hesperiidae > Elbella > Elbella merops. The sequence continues at coordinate 7,290 of DWMG01001108.1, forward strand.
CTAGGTTGAAAAACTTAAAATTCGAATAGTTTAACTCGATTTAAGGTAATGAACGTCAGTAATTAGATATCTGCAAAAAATAGTTTGATTTAAACACAGACAATATTATTTACAGTATTACAACTTATTTTATTAGAATACTTATTAATCGTATTTAGACTTCAAGAGACACGATTAGTCAGTATAATCGTACCTACTAAAGTCTAAATACTTTTCAAAATAAGACGACGTCCAACCATGTCAGAACTGTTACTCATAATAAAACTACATACATACGTATATATGAGCGTAAATGAAATATTCGTACTTATTTAATGTACAGGATGTTATGTGTCACGTTGGAGAAGATTAAGATATCAGAAAAATTTTACTCATTGTGATAAAACTTTGCAGACTTAAACCTGGTAAACCGACGTAAGCTTCAATGTTGTTTATATGTAGTTAATAATTAAATTAATTATTACCTTCAAAATATAATTATTAAATTAGTATTGTTCATATAGAAAATTAGTATTGTTTACATACGATACTTAGGTACTAATAATCTTAACTTAACTAATTATCGTAACTAATTATATTAATAATAATCCTACTTTAATAATCTTAATTTTGGATCAATCAATCGCATCTAAAAAGTATATTATCAATTAATAAAACGGTTTATCGTTATGATCGACCTGATCTGCTCTCAGTAAGGGGTGGGTCAAGGCCACGGTCTAATACAAAATTCAATTAGCTGATATTATTAACAAATAAACGGCAAGAAAATAAGACAGAAGCAAAAAGGCAGCTTCTGTTAATGTGACAAAACACAAATTGCGGCTAAAGGAGTCATGCGATCTCGCGTGTTACATTTACAGGTCGTACTTTTACACGCGGCCGGCGCATTCGATGTTTACAGTGACAATGTTTGTTACGTACATTACACAGCGATCTCTTTCATTTACACTGTTGTCACGAAATACATTGTAGTGTCATAAACCTTTAATGTGTCATCCGTGTTAAGGAGTATTTAGTGATACGTACTGTAATACTACTTAAGACTTTATTCTACATTGTCACCGCCCAAAAGCATGTGCAGTGCTCTAGTAATATGCACATTTAAATTATAAAATGTTTTTAAATATTGTATTATTAAAGTTGCAAATATGGCTAGCCACGTGAAAAAAATTGGTCTTCAAAAACCGTAAACGCTTAAATCCAATATTAAAATAAAAAGACAAAATTCAAAGACAACTAAGATTTTCACACCTTGGAACCAGAAGCATAATAAGCCGTTGATTAATAATAAAATTAAGAGAGATGATATTATTAAAGTCGAATTCTGGACACAAAACTTGTGCGACTAACAATCTCATTTCATTATGCAATACATGTCTAATAATCTTATTAACTGAAGCTTAAGAATGTTGAAATTCCATAAACTTTATAATATCCGTGTCAAACACAAATACAAGGGTCACAGACACCACAAATTGCCATTGAGAGCAACAAAGACAATTCCAAGTTACGCAAACACTTTGCTCAATGAGGCCATTAACCGCCACACTATTCATTATTTATCGTTGAGACTGCGGTGTTTCCTGTTCGGGTGTCCAAAAACTTCGACATCCTTAGGGACGTTACGTTCTCTTTATAGTTTGCTATACTCTGATTCTTCTTTGATATTGAGTACACTGCTATACAACATAGTGGGTTATTATTTTACTGAAGAGAGAAGTAGACGAGCGGGCAGTGACCATTGCCGCATATGGACTTTTACTACCGAGTACCGACTTCAAAAAGGACTGTAGAAATAGGACTGGTAGTGTCAATTATACAAGTTAATATAAGTTTCTAATAAAATCATTATTTAGTGTTAATTAATATATAAGCCGTTCATTTTGATTAAAAAAATATTTGAAGCCCCAATGCTTTTTTTCATAAAGCCTATTGTTTTCGGATCATTTTTTCGATAGCAGAGTGATTTAACAGCGTTATTAATGTTATCTTCAAAATGTGTTACTTCACACTAATGAAAACCTCACTCGTTAAAACTAATGCAATGACAGAGGCCAGTATGGTATATTGATTATGTGATATTGGTTATTAGTAATATCGATATTTCGCCAGGTCTCTTACGGGGCAGGCAGGAAGCACTGAGTGTCAAATATCTATACACATACAGACCTAACCTCTCCGATACGCCGGTTTCAGAGGTCTGATTCGCCCCTAGCCAGTGTCATTCAGAAAGTATGAGTTTGTAAATAGAAGGGAAACAATGTATATTAAATAAATGCACATACACACAGTTAATATTCCATAACCGTTTGTGCTTATACCAACATGTACTTCGACGAACGTACCTAATCACGTTAACAAAGAACGAATTACACGGATGGTTAGACAAGCGATCTTGTCTTTGTAATGTGATGGAAAGTTCACGCTATAACAATTTATAACAATCACCAGAGTCAACGACGCAATTCGACGTTTTTTTTCTGATCTCGTTTCTATAGATTTGTACCTAAGTGTGTGCGCTTATTCTACGTGTGTACGTACAAGCATGTGTACGCATGTATGTGTTTAGTAGTTAACTATTACAGACAAATAAAAACAGACTGCTCTTAATTTGTGTTATTGTCACAAAATAAGTACGATGATGGCATTGACTTTCCAGTAGTTACAAGTTATTACGGAAATAGGAATATTATTGTTATTAAATCAATGTGTTTTATAAATTAATACATTCCTCTATTTACATCATCATGATCATGAGCCTATCTTAGTCTACAGCTGGACAAAGCCCTGTCCCAATGACCGCCATCGCGCCCTGTCCTCGGCCTGGCTATACCTTATTAAAAAAAAAACGTAATATCATGCCTGTCTTGGGTTATTTTAGTATTGTCTTTTCTATCTTCTGCATTAGGGACAATCCTTATTTGCTGAATTAATTTTTTTAAATCATATACACACAACAATCATTCCGATTCAAACAACATCCATGTCGCATGCTACATACCTACTCGTATATCGATTGACGTCCCAATGATTAAAAAAACACGATATCATTTGGCAAAAGCCCATAGCTTTAAAGACTATAAAAAAGTTTAAAAATGGTGTAATCGTTCATAAAAAATTAAATATTACATTCCTTATTACCGCCCTGTCTACTTTCCTCAAAGTTACCACTCGAACGTGAACACATACTCGTACATATACCGTGGAACGTAGCTGTCGCTCTGTAAGTACTTGTCTCTCGAAAAACGTACGATGTAACATGTTTAACTTCGATAATTTGTTATTCAAACAGTTCGATGTGTGTATGTATGCCGAGTTTTTTTCTCAAAGTCACAAATCTCACTGAATCAACGTCATTAGGCGATTGATTCGAGCGTAAATATAAGATCGAAGTTTTTCTCGACACGCAACTACTCTAAAGGAATAAAGAACGTTGTGAAAAGTCACTATATATCAGCTCTAATAAATGTATTGGTTTATATTATCTTGAGGATAATTTGCTAATCTTATTGACCATGTACACGATGTGGAAAACCAAACCACACCTATTTGAATTAAATACATAGGTCAGATATTGACTGGTGTGACAGTCAGAAATCTTTGAAACCGTCTTGCGTGTATGCAGAGAGATAATAATGTAGAAGAACATGCGGGTATAAGTATAAACAGATACATTTATACATTTACAGTCAGAAAGTCGATCTTTTTCTCGAACGTTCTACCATCATTAAAACGACATTATAGTCCAAATGACAACAATTACATCTTTCAAACGAAAACAGCGGCCTTGCAGCGAAACCGTTTAAACTAATAGTGCTTTTGCAGTCAAAGTATTGGCACGGTGTTCTGCCGCCATTAAAATGACATTACTTTCACCAAATATTTGATGGTGTGCCATGTACATGTACCAGTATTTGCGGTTGACTGTTTGTTGACATTTTGATCGCCATCGCGATAACCTTGTCTCTGTTAGTTATTTACCTTTACTAGTCAATTATGTTGCAAGGCAGGAAGCTCTCATATTGAATTTTCAGTATATCTTTTCGACATACACAGTGGCATCAGTATCCTACTCTCGAGGTCTAGGTTTATAATCCTGGAACGCGTTTCAGTATAGAGTTTAACAGGTAATGTTTTAAAGATTTAACATAATTTGTTACAAAGGTAGATAAAAACGTTATAAGGACATCTATACACCTTGGAGTTCTGAATAATGTTGCTTAAAGTGAAGTTGGTTTGCCTACTTTTCGCTAACATTGCAGATTTTTGCATTCTGTGAAAACACGGGTTAATGTTGGAACTAACACGAAAGAATCTAAAGCAGAAAATTATTCCCTATAATTTACAACAACTTTAGCAGTTCTTGTTGATGAAAATTGAATGTCAATTAATAACGAAAATGCTCGTGCATATGCTGTCTGCTCCCAATGGCATCATTTGTGTTACGCCGCTTGCTAAAGTGACAAGATGCGACTATTTGATGTATAGTAGAAAAACAAAAGAAGAACATTTTCAAAAGAATATTAAGAACTCGTCTTGCATTTTCTCACGTAAATCCTCCTGGATAAAGACGTGGTCATAATGGAAGCGGGAGAGGAGGATTTAGACAGTTTTATTCCCTGCAACGTATTATTTTTATTTCTTTACATACATAAAGCTTAAAACGGATGGAATATGAACGAGTTACAAAATAAATGTTTCATTCACATATTTTTTTCTGATAGAGCGACATTTTCTGAATTAAAAGTCAAGATTATGTCTAACCTAAATTCTATTGTTTCGCTCTTTTATTCTTTATTCGGTGGCTAACTGTTTATTACAAGTATTAGTCAGACAAAGAATAATTCCTTTAATATATCATAATTCGTTTTTTTTGGCCTAAATGGATAGCATCGAACCGTCTCGGGATACAGAAAGAATACATCACCCAATCCTATGTCGGGATACCAGGGTGTCCTAAGACGCTTCTAAAGCCGGTGCTGGCAGATGTCGGTAAGGCGCGGCCTGCCTAAGCACCGCTACATACCCAGGGCGCTTAAGTGCAGCAGCGTAGACGGTTAGCTAGACTACGTACAGCAGTGGATTTAAACAGGCTGATGATGATAATAAAATGGTTAATGATGTAGAAAAACTTGAGGCAAAGACATTTGCGATATTTTTGCGTTATTTATAGATACGAGATTGGTTTAATGTCACGTAGCAGAAACTCTTTAAACAATTGCATTCGTTATTTCTCTATATTTATAGCGTTAAAAAAATTATCACGGTCAGTTTATAAAGTGAGCTCGTTTTTACCAGTCGATATAAATAACCTCAGGTTAAATTGAATTGATATCTGTCTGTAGATAAACGATTGGTTTGCTTCCCGCGGTCATGAAATTCTAATGAAAGTTAATAGTTGTGACCTTCATGATCAGCACTGCTTGGAAATGACTTTCTCTTTCCCCACCGCCATTACGGCTGCGTACTTGTCCTATTGTCAACGAAAGACAAGTAGCGGCGAGAGTGGGGCAACAAAGGCTGGTGTAATTTTTGTCTTTTCACTGTGAAATTTACTGGATTTAGATAGCTCGCCATAAATACAGTCTTTGGAAACCACTGAGGTAAACTTAAAATATAACCGCTAAGACGAAAGATTTTTGTTATTACACAAACATTACAAATTGTCATATATGACTATATTTTCTTAACACTCATATTTTGCCTAGAAAAGTATCAGATAACGTTTTAAAACTCGTATTTCTGTGCCTCCAGCGGATTTGTTTATGAGAGACATTGGCACACATCTACACGCAACTGTTTTAGTACATATCGAAAAGAATATACAACACTTTGAATACGTAACAAGTTACATTTATCTCCCTGCTGAGTCATTTAAATTCGTCCCGACGCTTTTACCTACGAATAACATATTTTTCACGAAATGCGACTCTTCATGTCATAGAAAAATGAAATATTATTTAAACTTCTTTCCAAGTGCGTGGACAGTGTCTTGGTTGAGAAAAAAACAATATTTTATGGATTCCGTAACTTCGATCGTGGGAGTAACACGTTTATCATCCTCCTCTGTCGGTTTCCGTTGCTATTGACACAGACAGACAATACGTCTTATTGATAACGGTACTGCACATATTTCTTAGCCATTTTTAGGATAAAATAAGCTCCATTTCTTTATCAAACTGTTTTCCTGTATTGACTATTAATTCAAATGATTCAATGCACTGTAGTGAAATATTCGATAGACTTACCACCTTTCCCAAGCTGGGACGTAATCGTAACCGTTGCAGCATGAGAGTGCACTGCGCTCCTCTATCCACCCGTTCGGGAATTGCATGCTTGATGTTACATTCTAATACCAAGAAATTTTTAACAAAACAAAAAATGTACCTTTATAAGTGAATCTATAAAAAACAGTATTCCTTCCACCGAGCCTGCTACAGAATATGTCAGTATGGAATAAGTAGTGCCCTTGTACAGACATGTCCATCTTTCTTTTCCTTCTGGATTAGTCACGTCATAAAACGTCATAAAAAGGAAAAATACAGTATAAAATCAGAACATTTATTTCTTTTTTAAAGAATAGTGATCTCCTAAACTCCTGGTACTACATATCGCATGTCGTTAACAGTAAAACAAGTGACTATCGTTAAAAAAAATATTGAAGTGACTACATGGAAGTAGGTCGTGAACACTGCACTCTTCCGACGATCGTATTTGAAAGTTTAATTTTTTAAGGCATGCAATCCGCTGATATTGTTAATAGCTAATGAAATTGCTTTTGCTATCAAAACAACATTAGACATGTATTTACATACATTTACACTGCTACGTCATTATGTTGATTTGACTGTAGAAAGGACGTAGCGTAGGACGCCCTCTAGCTAGGTGGAGTGACGATATAAGCAAAGTGGCTGGCAGTGGTTGGATGCGAACAGCTGAAGATCGAGCTCAGTGGCGTGCCATTGGAGCGGCCTATATCCAGTAGTGGACAGGAGATGGCCGATGATGATGATGATGATAATGATGACTATAGAAATTGCTTGGAATCGGCCAAGTATGCTTGAACATGTAAACTATGATCCGCGTGCACCAAAAGGTAGGCAGACGAGTGTAGTAGGTACATTCCAACGATTCATCAGCTATACATATATTATGTTCGACCATGGAATAGTAGGTGAGCCTATTGCTGTACACCGGATTCAAATCGAAACGTCGACCTCCGAATTGCAAATTAGAAATACCCCAGTACCCAACTAGGGGATCGAGAAGCAGACATGCGTTCTAGCTGATCCTAACGGGATCGAAAGTTACTTTCAAGCTAAATATTAAATAAGAACGCTTTTTGTCTACACGTTTATACATATGTATGTATGTCTAATAAATTCATTATAATCAAATTAGCCCCTATCGCCTTATTTTCACTATTTGTCTTAAAAAACCTCTTTTTATTGTTCTACATAGCTTTATAATCAAGATATACGTACCTACATATGTATAATAAATACATACTCTACATAAAATAAGTCGTATAGCATTTGGATGCAGTACTTTTACTAGCGACCGCCTGTCTGACGTTAAATCTCTTTAGGAATCCATTATCGGTGATTTTGTTTCCACTCGTTGCATATTAAATTAAGATGTAGTATCGTATATATATATGTATGTATACTTTGACTGTACCATTAACTGTGTTAAATTGTGTTGTATAGCTATAATAAAACGAACTGATTTTATTGTCGAAATTACCCTTACGTGCATGGAATCTTTCATTATTTTTTAACTAAACAACAACAGTTTTATTCATCATCATCAGACTGTCTTAGTCCAATGCTGGACATAGACCTCTCCCAAAAGGGGGTTTATGCCCGTAATCTCCACGCTGGGCATGCGGGTTGGAGATCGCAGGGCACGGCTTTTGCACCGCCGACGCTGCTGCCCGTCGGCCGCCAGGGCATTTAGCCGTGCCTATTTAGGCTGCGCTATACCGCTATCAGCCGGTTGCCAGAGCCTCGTCTGTTTTAGCAGGGTGCACCACGTGCAGGTGGGGTTGGCTTGGGCTCCTAAGATGGTGGTTGAAACCCCTTACACCCCCAAAATCATAATATACTATACAAAAAACGAGCTTGTAGATAAAACTCGTCTCTAATACGATAAAAAAACCATAACACAGAAAGCACAAAATATAACTATACCAGCCAATAATCCTAAAATGTAATAAAAAAATTAATGAGTTAACGTTCGTTAAATTAACGTTAAATTTATTACACTAAGTTTAATGATCTTACGTTAATTTAAATGTTTAATTGACTATACACACATAGAATGTTACGCTAACTGGTTATAATTTCGAATGAATATAACTGTAGTAAGAATGAGAGCCGTTCTCACACATAAATGGCTAATGTACTGATGAAAATGAAATATGACATGAAATTAAAACTAATTGCGTATATGTTTTTAGTGTCTCATAAAAAATATATTAGGTCCTTTGCAGTACAAGCAGTGATAGCCTACTGGTTAATCGTTATCGAGAAGAAATCTGTCCAGCAGTTGAACCATATAAGGGTAAATGATGCTGTTGGTTATGATGATCATGTTGATGGTTATAATGACGGCCATGATGATGAAGTTGATGATACTAGCATCGCCTTTTGGCCAGGGCAATTAGGTTTGGGTACGTTTGCATTGTAAGCAAAATATAAGGAAACTTAAGCAAAGATTTTACGAAATTATATTTGGGCTAGTTTCGTTTTTAAAGCCAAAAATGCCTTTCATTATCAGCTAAGCATGTCCTTTATCTATGATAGGATTATATTTAAGTATTATGTCAGTTGTATTTGTAGTAACATCATTATAAAAATTTCCTAGTTTTGTGACATGTACAAAATATTTTAACGGATGCGCACAATGGATACGTGCACTC
>DWMG01001109.1:0-16210 GCA_018244855.1 Elbella merops
TATAGCAGGGTGCACCACGTGCAGGTGAGGTTGACTTGGGCTCCTGAGATGGTGGTTGGAACCCCTTACACCCCTGTTCATATAATGTGTTTACAAATGCATTACAATTCATGAAATAAAATATTCGCTGAACACGGTCATACTATCAATATGTATCATGCAGTAGTTTGTGGTCTAAAAGTACCACATAGTAAACATATATAATTAATATAGGTATTTTCTTTGATGTGCGACCCTCAATAACGTTCAAATTTAAACATTTTATTAATTACGGGAGTATTATGACCAGTTCTGAAACCTTAGTAATACTAGTTATAAGAAAATTGATTTTGTACAACCTTGTATAATTTTGAGGGGCAATCGTTTGATGTTCGTCTTCCCACTCAGGGGATTTAATAAAAGGCTACGGCACATTTGATTTGGGACGCTATATTATATCTTCAATATTAAGTATCAATCTCTACAAAGGTTTCCATTCCTAGGAGTTCTTTCGAATGGAAAACGTGGGACACGTGCAACACGTGGATGGATTTATTGCTGAGAGAATCATTTTGTGCGGGGATTGATTTTGATGGAAAGATGAACAATAAAATAATTATTTAATGTTGTGTAATGATTGTTACTATTTTACATTCCATTATGCGGCGTGACCTTAACCCTGACATCCTGAGAGGAGACCCATTGGAACCGTAAAAGGGTCGACAAAAAGAAAACAAAAAAAATGCAGCAAAAATTACTCTTCACACATGGATGGAGCCTTTTTTAGTTTAGAAATTTGCCCAAACCGGTTGCTACAGCAAAATTGTTTAACTTTGATTGGGTACGTCGTGTATAAAAACAATTAGATATCTGCAAGCGCGTAAGTTATTCATAGTTCAAATAGTGAGAATGATAACGATTGTTACTATATTGGTAGCTATTGTCAGTGCACCGGTGCGTTCCGTTGGAAATCCCGGAGCCCTCCTATTAGCGCCGAGGAAGGTCACCGTGGGGGTTTTAGTGCGGTAAAGTCCCACATAACTCGATATCCCTCCCAGGGTACCGGGTTCCTTTTGAAGGTTTCCCCCCCGTTAACAAAAAAAGCTACTATCAGCGACGTTTACTTTATCTTTTATGTTCTACTGTTGGTAATGGTCACTCCACACATGCATACACCTGGAACGCTTCGCTACCCAGCCGCATCACTGGCTATACTCGTGTGCTGCAGTGCTTCGCCAGGAAATACAATTGAACACCTCAACAAATAGAGCGGGCTTAGCCCGACGTCCCCGTGAAGTGGATAAGACAACAGTTTACGAGTAATCGATTATTACATGCCCGTGGGAACAAGTCTCGATGTAAAGGTATCGCCACATCTTTCTTCTTGAAAATCATATCGCTCATTTGCTCAATAATTATTCTGTGAGTGTTATAACATTATAATTATTATGACTTATTGACTATTCTATGATATATAACTATTATAATAGTTATAGAATAATTATGATTTCAAATGGCGCGCACCTCTTTAGAAAAGTGCGTTTTAAAATTTAAATATCACGTGCTAACGGTGAAGAAAAACATCGTGAAGAAACGTGCACACCTTAGAATTTATAAAAAAAAAAATATTTTCTAAGGTGTGTTAAGTCTGCCAACCCGCACTTGGCCAGCGTGGCAGACTATGGCCGTAACCCTCTCAATATGAGAGGGAAGAGCCATATTCCAACAGTGGAATTATAATGGGTCGATGATGATGATGAAACTTACTGAACTGTTTTCTGAAAGATTGTGTTTTTTATGATATTACGCTATAGTCGCAAATGAGCAATATGAGCATCGACGCTATAAATATCAATTTTATGACAATAGGCGCACCCTTTTTGCCTGGAACGTATAACTGGTGATTACTGGGAGTAATGCACTCTTCTGCTTATCCCTTTGGATAAATAGAGACGTGATGTTATGCTGTGCTTATCAACTTTTCTGAATCAAATTTTATGTTTGTATTAACGTTCACAAGTTCCGTATATATATTTCACTACTGACAGTTAGTTATTATCTTAATCAACGACGTTAGGTACTGCTGGGTGGCCACAACGGACCTTGACGACTTCCTCTCTATGTGAGCAGAGTGGAGATTTTAGAGATTTTTTTTTGTAGTACAGTATCTTCACGCCTGTATTCCCAAAACGGGTATGCTGAAAATTTTAGTACACTCCAACGATCCTTTTAATAAAACCTACCATCCTGCCATGGAATAGGGTATGGAGCCTATTGTCATAAACCAGGCAAAAATCTAGACTTCGAGCTACTACGCGGGTATTTCAAGTTAGAAAAACTCAATAATACTTAACTCAACCCGGAAATCCAATCCAAAATCTCTCCATAGGCCCACCATTATCCGTGGATCGTATGACATAGCTAGTATAAAATGGGAGAACCATACTCCTCTGCCTACACTTTCGAGGTAGTATAGGCGCGATGTTGTATCACTACAAATGTATAAAGTCATATTCCGCTGCGTGTGGTACGATCCTAAGAGCGGATCAGTTGTTCGGTACGTCGGAACACGACAGTGCAATTATGTTGATTAACTTCGAGCGTGATGGAGTGAGCTTATGTAACCGGCGAACATGATAAGCGTGGCCTACCTCGAGGCCTCGGCTTTGTTCGTGCTAGCAGATCTCTCCGCTGTCGACGTCCTGTGCTGCAAATGTGTGTGCCTCCCATTTTTATTATTATCATTACAATACGTACAAATCCTTAGGAAAACGATTCTATATTTGATGAATCGAGAATGCGTGTAACAAAATAACATAATGGCAAATTCATGAAGGGTTATTTCAATATCACATTATCAGCACCTCCAGTCTTTTGGTGCATATTGGCCTCATTTTAGTGGTTTATTCCCCCATAATTAACACGCTGGTTGGGGACTGCAGAGCACGATTTCTCGCACCGCAAACGCTGTTGCCCGACAGCGGCCATGGCAAGGAACCGTGTCTAGGGAGGCCGTGTTATACCGCGATCTGCTAATTCAACATCTACATAAATACTCGCCGATGACTGCCACTTTTGTTGTCTTTTAACATAGAAACTGTAAAAGAAGATAAGTACCATTTTTATCCCGTTACTGTTACTTAATAATAATATCTGATCTTATTGTATACTATGAAGTAAACAGCAAGACAAATGGGTAATGGACAATACAATAGTCGGTCTTACTGCTAATAAGCGATTTGTTCCAAACAACGGGCTCTGGAGGAGTTAGAGAGACTGGAACAGGGGCAAGGTGCACATAAAATATATTACTTGTGTGTAATAAACAGCGACAATCAATTCTTTCTGTTGTTTATTGACGTAGTGTTTCTTATTGAGACTACTAAGATTTATTAAGGACTTCCTTTTATGTCATAATTTAAAATAAACTTCGTTACCTGAGCGAGTGAGCTGTATACGAGTATATAACTTGGATGCATCATAAACTATACTACTATTTATAATAGCATTATGTAAGTTGACTTGTATGAGGAGCAAACAAAGTGCCGACAAGGGCTAACGAAATTTTCTTCAACTGTTGCAAAATGAATGAAGAATATAAAAAAGTCCAAACGTATCTTCCCACGTAAAAATTCCTTTTAAAACTAATTATAGGATTTACTCTATAAATTTTCCGATGGTTCTAGCTACCTCCGAGGGAAAAATAAGTGACTTGTTATATTACCTACGAGAAGCGATTTAAGAATGAATTATCTCACAGTTATATACTTATTTAATCATAAAAACATTGTTCGTTAACTATACGTAATTTGGACGTAAATAAACCCCGTATAGTGTGATGCTTGGCTTATACAGAAGTAGCATATGTACCTGAGCGTTCTTTAATGTGGGTAGTGAAAAAGTATTCTTACTCAACGAAAGACAGCTCCGTCGCCTAGCTAGTGACGTCGTTTCATCGATGGCTGATGGCCTTTCTTAAAACTCTTTTCGACTCTTTTATCGTTCGGCCGTTGATCACGAGTCTCCTTTTGGCGTGTCAAGGTTGAGGCCATAATCTGCCACGATGGCCAAGTGCGAATCAGCAGACATCACACGCCTTAGAGCACAATTTTTTTTTAACCCTAAGTTGTACAGGTTCCTCGATATATTTTCCTTCTCCGTTATAGGCAGTGATATTTAATTTTAAAACGCACATTTTTCTAAACAAGTGCGCGACATATATTCCAACCTAGGACTCCCGAAGTGACAGGTTGAATTTCAAACCAATAGACTGTGACTATCAAGGTGTAGCTAACACGTACATATATTATTATTTTCAACATTAATTCTCATAAGAGACAGTAATCAATTAGCATTAGGTAGTTGGTAGACTATGTTTTGTATTTCATAGTTTCTTCGCCGTAAGTGAAACAGATCTGCAAAGTTGAAGCAATCAGCAGTTGTACGGGCTCTCTGTATTTCTTCTGAGTTAATAAGATTTTGACATCGGAGTGTATTTCAAAGGATTCTTTGCATTAAACAGGTATCGCGGAATTGGAGGAGTGAAATAAAAAAACGTGTACAATCAATCATCAAATTTTCGAGTTTTGAAACATTATATTTTTCTCTCTCTTACACTTAATACAAAGAAATGAACTGTCACATTTTGGACACCAATTAATATTTTATTTATTAAGCTGGCCAAAATCGCTTATCATATTAAAACACACATAGAACAAAAAAAAAACGATAAGTCAAGTAACACAGCAGGAACAACAGATTAACTTTGTGACGTGTTCCAACAACTAACTCGATAACTTAGTGACATGTTCGATCGATGAATAATCTTGCGAACGTTGTCAATGCGGTCATTAACTGTTCGATAGTTTGCGAGCTGTTACCGAAGTTGGCTCAGCGGACGTTTAATTGATAGCTAACTTAAACATACCGTCGTGTTAGTGATACGTTGTTTGAGAGCCAAATACTTGGTTAAAAATGTTTAGTTTACATATGTATGCTCTAGTCTATGTATATAGGCTCACCACCTATTCCATAGGACTTAAACGTAACTGGTGAAATGTAGGAGTATTCTACACCACATTTGCGTACCCCTTCGGGGATGATAGACGCGATATTAAGTATCTGATATAATCAACTACCTTGTGATAAGTTTTATGTATTTTTAAATATTATCTGCCGTTGTCTACAAGTGAAATATATGTAAAGTAGACACCACCAGTTATCAAAATATATTTTGACATATAAATATATATCGGACGTGTTAATCAATCGCTTGGTGACACGTTTAACAGACGATCAATCCAGTGATCAGAGATCGCTGTCAATACGCCGTGAAATCCTAACAAGTACCGGTGACAGTTTGATAGTTCGAGTTTCATTAGTTAAGCCAGTCAGTACAATGGATTGATAGGTTAATAAACGGAGTATGTGCAACGATCAACTCTACTAGAAGTTATTATTAAACTCTATTAGAAGTTATTATTAAACTCTACTAAAAGTTGGCTGCCTCGTTGGTCGAGTGGTTGCAAGCTTGACTGCCGAACGGGAGGTCCTGGGTTCCAATCCCGAGTCGCGTACTATTGGATTATTCTAATTTAGAATTTCTAGTAGTGACTCGGAGTCTGGATATGTGCTCGGTGTATGGCAATAGGCTCACCACCTATTCCATGGGACTTAAATGTAATTGGTGAAACGTAGGAGTGTACTACACTCCTCTGCCTACCCCTTAGGGGATTACAGTCGTGATGTTACGTCTACTAAAAGTTATTATTAAAATTACTATGTAGTCACCTTGGTACCTATCTGTGGCCATGATAGCCAAAATAAAAGAAATCCCAGAAGTGTACATGACGGGTTAAGTGATTATCTGCTTTTTTGTAACTACTGAAATATATTCAGTTTTAGTAGTTTTAAACATGTCATGTAGATGTATAGACCAATGAACATTTGGGTAAGAAATTTATCTAATATACATGACGCACTGGCCAGTGATAAAGGTCAATATTAACAAATGTAGAAAAGAACTAGTTTTTTTAACTTTATATCCATTATAATATGGTGGACGAAAAGACGATAGACTTAGATATATCTAGTTAATTAGACCTAGTTTTTCTTTTGGGATTATATTTAGGTTGTAAATAGATCTTTTATATAGTCATAAGTACTAAACAATTATTGCGTGTCTAGAACCCATAACCTTGTGTAGGCCAAAGCACGTCCAACAATATATTTAGTGTAACTGCTGAAATATTCAAGCGGGAGCAGGCATGCGCTCTCCTAATTAGCAAATACCATCAGGTCAGTGCATATACCTGCACCGTACATTTATATGCTACTGCACTGTGTATTAGATTCAATTCCCAGCGGAAAGTAATGTTTAAATGTTATATTTATATATACTTAGATCGATAACTCTGGTATAGTTTTAACATTATTCTATTTGTTTGTTCATTAATCTATCTTTTTTTATTTGTTTGTTATACAGAGAGTTCCGATGTTGAACGCAAGTGTTATCAAATGTAAATAATCAGGAAAATACCAGTTTAAATTTCCGTTCATTTGCCTGCCTGTTTCCAATGTATTTATTATCTATGTATTAATATCATAACATGGAACTATCACTCCAAAGTAAGTCATGCCACATTATTATCATCTCACTCTCATCAATGCTATTGACTGAATATTTGGTGTAGATATTAGTTACGGCAGTAGGCTTGGAACTATATTATTATCAAGTTTTGTCCCAGCGCTTTAGTAAAGGTTTTAAAATATAATTTATTAATTACAATCCCGTAGCACCTTTATTAATTTAGTGCAGCGGAGTTAGTTCTAGGTTTTTTTCCAATTACAGATAAATATTCATAATGAATACTATAACCAGATATACATACATAATCGCCTACTAGATGGTGTAATGGCCTAAAGAAGACAGCGTAAAGCTGCTGGATTCGAAAGGCTCAGAACCGGAAGGAGTGGCGCCGATTTGGGGAGACCTAATTCTAGCGGTGGACATCTAGACGTTGATGATGATGATGATACATAATATGGCATATATGTTATTATGTGGACCAATGACCACATATCAGGGGGTTTGACCTAAATGTAAGTAAATACATTATTGACCAACCCAAGGTATAACCTGGAACCCTATAATTTGACAAGAAATAACTAAAGGCCTGTGGTTAAGCCAAGAAATAACTGTAGCAATAAAAGGGCTTTAAACTAACATGTTCTTCCAAGGTGGTTACTAGGTGTTATTAAAATAATTGATAGATCAAGACATCGGTAGCTGCTTTCAATCCAGTTTGCGGCAGATAAATAATTACACACACGACTTTCTAAGTACTTTGACGTGTTAGCATTACTCCCGTTTCTCGATCGATGCTTTAATATTACTGATGGATCGAACAACGAAATTATAAAATCGTTACTTAGAACTTTTTTGAAATAAAACAAATATTTAAAATCTTTGAAATGCCGTTGTGGAAAGTTTTATTAAGATATTATTCAGTTTCTCAAAAAGTGTATTTTGTTCTAGAAATTGGACACATTTATCGAACTAGTGCGCGAAGAGCTGAAAACCGAACTCACTGGCGTGCTATGGGTATAGTCTAACTGTGTATTATTAATAGGTTCTATGTAACTGCTACTTTGCTACTAGTGTCAAATAAATATAAGTAAATTAGCAAGCATAAAAAAGCAATGATAGCTTCGTTTTTAAGAATTCAGCCTCTCACTCCGGGGATGCCGGGTTCATCATGAGGAAACCTGCACACCTTAGAATTTACTAAAAAAAATTCTAAGGTGTGTGAAGTCTGCCAACCTACACTCGGCTAGCGTGGCGGACTATTGCCTTAACCCTCTCAATATGAGAGGAGACCCGTATTCTAACAGTGGAATGATAAATGGGTCAATTATTATTGTTATTAAGCAAGAATTCAGCAATTTAACTAACACATACATATCTTCAGACCAGTTTCCTTACGGCGTAGGGAGAGAGCACGGAGTTCCACATTTACGAGTATCACTTCATACATGCACGCCGGTTTTGGTTAGTATCTAAAAGCCGAATTAATTACTAACATTAAGCATGGAACGCAAAACTTGAATCCGTTAATATGAAAAATTAATAGTGTAGCATTAAAACCGCGGGTCCATCGATTAATAGCCATCTAAATTTTACATTACGTGTTTCGGGTTCGATTTGAAAGTTGTAAATATGATCTGGATTTTCGTATTAATTATTCAAATTTAATCGTCTAACCTGTTAAAGTTGGACGAGATAACCACTTTATCATGTATTCATACATAAATGTGGAATCCAAGAATATAAAATTTGTGTGCAGAGTGGCAGGAGGCCATTTCGGCGCCCTTTGGTAGATGCTGGAGCCTACAAGTTGAGGACAGGGCGCGATGGCGCTCATTGGGGAATGCCGATTTCCAGCAATGGGCGGAGAAAGGCTGATGATGATGATGATGAAATAAAAATGATGATTGTCAACCGTTTTATCGTTCCACGGTTGGACCTGGTTCTCCTTTCAGAATTAGAATAGATAAATCCGTAATCTGCCACGTTCGTCAAGTGCCGGTTTGCAGACTTGCCACGACATTAATAACATTATGGACATCTTTGAGATGTGCTACAAGTGAAGTTTCAGCTTAAAATGAACAAATATTTGCAATAAAATGGTGCTTGCGCGGATTTGATCCCAAGACCCCTAGTATGGTAGATTGGATTCTATACCACTAGACTTGCTTCTAATGCCACTGCTTCTAATTGGATGATATTTGAAAGAATACATGATATAGAGATTATGAGGTAGCCATAAACAGGATTCCGTAGCATAAACAGCGTACGAAAATAGAAAATAGCGTACGAAACTGAATGTTATGCAAATATATTTTATGGCGACTTCTCTACATTTTATTTCATCTCTATATAGTTGGGCCTATATTAATTTATTATGGCAATTTTATACGGCCATGTTTAACATGTTTTGAGCACAACACTATGAAATGTAAATTGTAATCGATTTTGAAAACGTGTTTATTAAGAAGCTCTTAAATTAAATTCGAAACATTTAGTTCATCATAACTAACGTACACTAATGGACGTCAAAGTTACATCGATTTAAATAAGTGTTATTCGTCGGTTTTATATATACTCGTACCTCGCATTTACGAATGAACTTATATTTAAGTAATTGTGCTTTGAATCGAGAAACAAAAACTGCAGGGAAAAATTCGCGGCAATATTTTAAATAGGTTGCTATTAGTAATTTGTTAGAGTAAATTATTGTAACTCGAATCTAGCAATGCGACCATAAAGAGCCGATGAGAATGATAAAAAGTTTTTTAATCGATTTTTCACATAAAATCAATCATTAATTCATATTTTTCAAAACATATTCAGATATATCTTTCAACCAATTTTATTTATAGTGGTCCTTCAAAATTCTGTTAGTATATCCGTTTTAAATATTAATATATAATAAACATTTCACCGCCTGTGGCCATTAGCTAGTTTGACAGAGTTTAATATACTAATTATGCAGATATTTTAATCCGAAAGGCTACCAATCCGAATATCTCCCCTGTGATTGATGTGCTGATAAAAAATCTATTATCGTTTGGTACAGTGGTACTCGAATTGGAGTATGGTTAAAAACTTGTGTAAAAACAATTATGAAATCATTTTACTATAATAATGTGTCGGTTACTTGATCTAGTTTTTGATGCATAGCATCGGGCCTTTGATCTTTACAAACGATTTAACTAGTGCCATAACTGTTACTGTATAGACATTGTTTTGAACCTCTTCCATATTTTAGATCATCATCATCATCAACAACATTATTATTGCCCTGTTCCTGCTCCACTAATTACAGATCTTCTCTCATTCTGTCATTATTTGTGCCGTAGTCTGCCACGCTGCCCTAATGCGACTTTATAACATATGTATAAATGCAACAGATAAACGATATTTAACTAATGAAAAAATTCTGAGAAAATCTATAAAGATTTAACTCGAAAAAACTTTATTTTATTCGAAAATAGGTTCTAGTATACCGATGTTATTTATAAAAATAACTGGCATATCTTTTAGCATAACAATCAATCATTCATTATTGAAAACATTAATCATGTTCTTATGACTGGCGATTTAAATAAATTACAGGCAATCAAAGCGTAGTGGTTTACAATTCGGCCTCGTTCAGAAAGTTGAGGTTCAAATCCCAGCCACACACCTGTCCCTTTACGCAGTTATATATGCACATATTTAAGATTAAACATAACTGACGCTTGTAACTGTAAAATGTATAATGTTTGCCAATCCACACTTTCGTCCCTATGACTTCAGACTTTATTTGCTAACTATGAAAGGATATCTAGTTATCAACATCGTAATGACCAAAGTGATGGTAATTATGAAGTAGATTGACATCAGTTGTAAAATATTCGTTAAATATCCCTTAAGACAATATAAATAGGTCCGACGTCAAATGAGAGTTACCATATTAAATGTAAAGATTCACAGCAATAAAATTGCAAAATTATTGCAAATTCACCTAAGTACATTGCAATTGTAATTCTTGCAAGTTATTGTAAACTCATATAGATAAACATTTGTGTAAATATTGCTTTGATTAAAAAATGCTTGTATTTAGTTAAGAATTAAAAGTTGTAAGCATCGTTATTTCCAATCAGGGCCGTTTATCTGATCATCTAGATACCAAAACGGGCAAAGACTAGTGCCATAAAAATACAGATTACCTTGACTGTTCGCGTCTAGTTGGTAAAACATTATCAACCATTAAAATGGGCTTATAATTAATTGTGCTGAGTAACATAATATATTTCAAGGCTGATAATATCATATTATTACACTTGTTTAGTCATATTTGTATAATAAGGTAGGTATATAGTAATTATAGTTTATCAAATTTTTTTATGTAGCAAGTTATTTAGAACCCATTTATATGAATTTATATGAAAACTGCGAGTCTGCTTACTATAAAGGATATTATTGTTTTCATGTCTACGGAGATTAAAATATAATAATATAGATATATATAAAAGTATATATGGAAAAATTACCATTCGAAAGTTTGTATAACCAAAGAATTCACTTCGACTTGCCATCGAGTTCCACTAGTAACCTTCACTACCATACCTCGCTAAGACCGGTTATTACTAATAAGCTTTAATAACGTATTCCAGGCACAATATACCATGTACATATGTCTGAAATGGGTAAGGCTAGCATATTAAATGTAAAGATAAGTTTTGCGGTTATTTTTTAATTTATTTTATGATTTATACAATATTTATTTGTAAAAACAGCTTTATTATTTTCACTTCAAAAAGTGAACGATTTTCTCATTGTTTCCTGAAAGGAAAAAAATAAAACTAAAACTGCAATATTAAAGAGAGTATTATATGGAAACCTATATAATAAAGCTTATGCATAATTAAAATATATTTTATATAAATCGATTCATAATATCAATAAAAGTATTTACATAATTATGATATAGAAATTTGTATAATACCTAATACGCATATGTAAAGTAAACATATTATGATTATATGTATATTTACCGGCTCAATTTATGTATGTTTTTCATGATGGCCGGACTAGTTTCGGACCTCCCGCTGATTGTAGTGAGGCGAGGCGGCTTCATGAAGGACCTCAAATAGGTGCGAAACTAGTCCAGCCATTCCAAAACACATACGTGAATTAAGATGATACATATATAATCGTATGTATAAACATCCACGAGGTGTTTAATAGAAAGAAACAAACATAGTTAAGATTACAACATATATAAATAAAATTTTGTCATTTTATAATGTATGGATATATTTATAATATAGCTTTACATCTTTTCTCGTAATATATTTCATCGAAATAACCTATGACACTCAATTATAACAACCTCTTATTAATCAGAAATAGTTTCATTATTTTATTTTGATTTGGGTACTGGTTGTATCAATCGAACTTACTAAAAGGCTTCGAAAGTTACCTTTAGACACACTTTAATTACTGTTTATATGTTCTACTTATTATTGTTTGTTTACTGTTGTTGTTCTGTTCTAGGTATAATTGGATAAAACATTTTTTCATCCATCGTTCCGCAAATTTCTTGAGATAAAGGCAGTTTTTATCTGATAAAGTATGGTAATCATTATGCACATCAATTGCAAGTAAGAACGTGTAGTTACATTGAAGTTTAAGTATAGAAATGTTGGTTTCATGGACCATTTTATGCAATTAAACGCGTGGCCACAATAGTCACTACGGCAGTAGTTACCATGTTTGGCGCGTTCTGTACGATGGAATCTTAGAATGCAGTATTTGTTTAATTCTCATGCATTTTATTTATGGACAGACGTGATGGTATCCACGCAATGACAAAACGCGTCGTTCGTAGTGGCAATGCATTGAACTTGCTTATTCTTTTTAAATGTTGTACTGTAGTCAACATTACCAATAGTTTAAATATACTTGAAATTTTATCACTTCTTAAGGTGTTAATTTATTTACCCGACTCTTTTTATTCCTAGGTTTCTTATTAATTAGTGAAATTTCCCATTTCGAAAAGACACTTACGGATGTCGACGCGTCCAACAGTAAAACGATAAAAGGTTTGTTTTTGAAGATCTTATAAAATTTATTTTCTATTCATTCACATTTTCGTCTTTTTGATCCAAAAAACAACACGTGTAGCTAATTTCGGATAGAAGATAAGTGCCGACCGCAGATTAATTATCTATAAAGTTATTGTTATTCTTATATATTTCTAGATATTATAGGTAATAACCTGTAATAATTAATTACTGGTATATATAGATAAGCTTACATACTCGTTCCTTGCCCTATTTTGAGCGATAAAAAAATACAATCCAAGGTTTTTGTCAAGCAAATTCTTATAAAGGTATCTTGCTCCATAAATTAATAATAATATATTATTACAAAGACATATCTATAATAACACATCGTATAATCGGTGCACGATAACTTGACACCTGCGTGCTATATATTCAGTCTCATTTACTACTAAATCTCCGCCGCAACCTCGCTGCAATCGGCGGGAGCTCATGAACAAGGACCTCGTGTACGAGTAGCTCCGAACCCAGTCGGGCTATACCGAAAAACGTACGCTAAGACAGTACATATATGTATGTACATGTAGACTATTCATTAATCAATGAATAATAATATCTAATCAGATATTGTGCTTTTTTAATTTAAATAGCGTTATACTTTTATTAACCGCCTATTACTATCTATTATTATAACTTATAACAGTTTTTCTTACTGTATCAACACGTTGCTATGACGTTATCACGGAGATATCAAGTTGTCGGACACGGGTTATACCTGCAACCACTTATATTCAGTCTATCTATACAAATATCTATCTATATATGAACAATCCACTCTTCAATGTCAATATTCATACGAATCGATTCGACAAAAACCTTGAATTAGTATATGTGTATCTGTTTTTTATTTAATCTGTGCTGGATGTAGTTGTGAAAAAGTCAGTTCTTAGTATCGACTACACATAATCCCGACCCACATATAATAATAATGCTTCACATTCAGTTCCACGCTCAAATATCGTGTTGTGGTTGCCATGGAAACACACGAAGAAAAGTATACAACCATTTACATTTTGACTTTACTTTTTCAATATTTTTTGTATCCCATATATGTATTTTAGCATAAACAGAGACTACATTTTAAAGTGATAATAAAATAAATAAATTAATATTAAATTTATGAATTCACGGATAATGTACCTAACTATACTTAAAATAAGTAAAATAGATTAGTGAAAATATATTGTTCAAAACAATATTGTTCAATTCTATATATTGTTCAATTCAACGAAAATATATTTTTCAATTCTTATCGTGCAAATGGTTGGATATGGGTATCGTCTCAGATACAGAAACCTTTGGGCCATACTGCTCATACTCCATACTGAACATGCTGGCCAAGATCGCAGATTTTACGCATTTTCGGAAACATTATGAAGCATTCTAGGACGATTGGGCCTCCTTATGATGTTTGAAATATACGTAATTTTATAATAAGGTGTGCATCAAGATTCGTACCCAGGACCGTGACCCGGAAATGGATGAACACTAAATCATTACGACTGGACAATTATACCTATTTATTTATACTCACCGGTATAAATTAACATGTATAAACCTAAAAAAATCTTAATGCTAGATACACCACAGGCTATAAGAGGCCATATAAAGTTGTGAATATTTTTGTCACCAATTATTTCTTTACAAAACATATTCTGTGCAGTTATTTACTAAAAATATACCACGTTTAATATTGATACCGTCCCATTTACATTTTATACACGTTAGTATTAAGTTATGAATAATAAATTGAATTAATTGCATTAGTGTGAATATTTAATTCGGTTATAAATTAGACAGCGCTATGTCAATTTATGTTCTAAATTAAAATTGTTTAATCATTAAACAATCAACGTGCAAGCCATTTAACTATTATATAAGGAAAAATATCCCATTAAATACCAAATATACAAAGTGTTTGAAATATTATTGTTATTTATATATCGTCACGCTAGATCCATTACGAGGTAGGTAAAGAGTACAGAGTGTCACATATCTCTATCTTTACAGATGTAAAGTTGTAAAAAAAGACACTGTAATGCTTCATAATTGTTTTAAAACATTCATACCACATGACTTCATTACTACGTCCCTGTTCTATTAAGCTCATGAAAATTAATCTGTCAGCAGCGACCGTCTGCACAAGTCAACCTCACCCGGAATTGCTGTATCATAAAAAGCGATACAAAAAAGAACTAGTTCATCCAATTCCTTGAAGGGATCATTAAAACTAAATATTTTTATATCTCCTGTATAAAATTACCATTAATGTTAAATATTCATAAGCCGTTCGGTGAAATGAGATATTTGTAATTAATATCACCACGACCTTCCAAGGTCAACTTCTATATATGCTGATCACTGGACTCTAACCTAACAGCTTCATTGGTTGCTTCGAAATAAGCATGATAATTCCAAGCAACCAATCATAGCCCTTAGTTTAATAAACGGTGTTGTTTAAAGGTGGAATATTTAGTCGCGGACTAATGTGCTGGAAATATTTCAAATTGACATGTATGTATACCTTTGACAAGTTTGACTACTAATTAGGTAATACTCAAATATTACAACTGAGTCCAGTTTGCTCAAGGTACATTCTAATATACGGCAGCGCTCGAGAAACTTCGCAGTCAGCGGTCAACTAAACAAAATGCCGCGAACATATTTTTGCGCTTTTGACATCCGTAAAACTTGGGCTAGAAGCGTTCCTTTTGTTTGAGGTCTACAACAATAGAGCTTAATAACAACAACAACAAAAACATCAACTTATCTCAGTCCACTGTTGGACCTAGGCCTCTCCTAATGAGCGCCATCGCGCGCTGTCCTCAAAGCTTAAAGCGTTTTTTTATCTATTCACCACCTGTTCCGAGGGACTTAAACGTTATTGGTGAAATGTGGGAGTGTACTACACTCTTCTACTCTCTTTCTACCTCTTCAGGGACTACAGGCGTGATTTACGTTGTTATTTCAATTATTCTTGAGTCCTCTAACTAAAGATTGTATTCAAAACGCCGCTATCAGGGATTAAGTTATTTTTTGCATAGTAATTTGTACTTATACGTGGTAGCTTATTCGTATTATCTAAAATTTATAACCGATTTTTTTATCATAAACAGGTCTGTCATAATATCGATTGTTTCTAATTAAATTTATAATGATAGTCGTAAGAATATTGATATAATCTACGTTGATATAGTGAAGCGGCCACTGTGCGTTCCACGTGGTGTGTATAGGCTTCCATTAAAATTTTAACGGGTTTCTTATTCTATATTATCACATTGAACTAATTGTACGTAGTCCTTTGTTTACTGTGGTGGTAAAACTCTAAATAAAAAATATTTATGACTTTTTTTTCACTATTTCCTCTTTTCAGATTTTTTTTCATCTATTATTACTAATTGGAGCCATTGATTTTCGACTAATTCAAATTCTACATTCTTTGAACTTCCTGGTGTATTTTTTTGTCGAACATAGCTCTCGTAGTTTTTTTGTAGTAGTTGTTTTTGTTGAGAGGGTCGCGCGCGCTCGTAAAAAAGTAATGTGACACTTTTCGAGTGGA
>DWMG01001110.1:0-16198 GCA_018244855.1 Elbella merops
TTAATATTGTTTGTCTTTAATATTTAATGTATGTGTAATATGTATTACAAATACGTTAAATTGAAATAATAAACCATTTATTATTTACGTTCCCATTGTCAATGTCAGAGATGAGACGTCAATAAGACGTCTGTAATAATTGTTTCCAATAAGTTGGACAGAGGAAAGATTTATACATATAAGCGTAGTATCTGACATTAGAACGTAGACAACGCTCAAACTGATTTTTTTATGATTTACGATCGAATTTCGATCGCTACTGGGCCACTAGTTTTAATTAAAAGCACAAATACATATATCATTACTGCGAGGCAAAGTTAACATCGAAATAACTGTTAAAACCCTAAATAGTCATAAGTCAGGTACACTCTACATATATGAAACACAAATTGAACTTAATAATGCGTTGAAAACTTTATAACGCGTTGTAGCATGAAATAGCTCTCGTCGACGAAAATAGAAAATAAAAAAATTACGAAAAGAAAAACGTAAGACAACAATTGAACTGATTTGAAATGGCCTGAAGCCAAGTTGTTGACGTAACAGGAAAGTGTGCATGCGGCAACGATAACAAGAGTGACCTTAGTTAGACGTATCCAAATAAAAAAAAAATAAAGAGAAGAAATATAAAAAGTGACAATTCTCACCTTGCGGCGTGTTTACACTGTTATGGCTTACCAAATCGGTATTCGTTTACAGTTTTAATACTTCAAATTGTTTGGTTTCAAGAGGTTTTGCCGTACTGTGTGAATACAACCATACATTTACTTATACGAAAAAGGGAAAAACCGTTTCATAAATCGTAAAAATTTAAATGCGATCTTTACTATTCTATGCATTGTTGTATGACACTTGAGGCCTGTTACATTTGTCCGAAGAAGTCTCAAGATCGGATACAAATCGTCATACGTTTTCAAGCTAATATGCTCATAATACGAGTAATTAAATTTTATATACATATGTTGAATAACTTCATGCAGTATGCACCATTCGCCCTCCCACAAACGACACATGCATATCCAAACGGTATGGAAAATACAACCGACTAAAAATAGTATCCCATGTGAGCGAGACCGAAGGATACCAGTTAGTCTCTTAAAGAAGCATCTTATTTCAATAATATCAGCAGAGCTACAACCAAGTAACACAATACAATTTACAAAAAAAAATATGTACGTGATGTACCACGCCAAACGAACAGGTTCTTAAACACTATTGCTATGTGTATAGGAAGAGTTATTTTATTTGTACACTGTTATTAATAAATATTTATTTATTGCCGAAGTAGGTACACAGAAGGTGATATACCAAACATTCCAACATGCTCATTATCAATCCGTTTTCATTGTTTTCATCGTTCCACTGTTGGTCATGCGTTAGAATAAATAAATAAACGAGACGGGTTAACATCAAAGTAAAAAAAAAAATTATGGAGAATTCCAATGTGTGTAGATTTCCTGAAGACATTTTCATTCAACGTTATTATCTAGAACATAATTATAAAACGCACATGTAAACAGGTGCGCCCGAGGTTGCTACATTTCTCGACTTCCGGGATGATTTCCAAGTACTAAGCTGTCACTGCAGAGATATATTCATGGAATTCATATTAACGACAATAAACAGTATGCAACCATTTCCATAATATCATGTTACCGCACATTTGTATTTGTTAATTACACGTACATACACACACACACATACCTACTTGTTAAATACTCATTATGTTATATAAGTAATTACGCAGATTCGCGGCCTAAAACTTCATTCATTGACTTTATAAAAATAAAATTGACTTGATATAAACGGTGTGACGTCACCAGACACCTTATTATAATTCATATATTTTATTAGATTTTTCTTATGTAGTATAGTCAGAAATTTCCACGTCCACGGCAGACCTGGCGCCACACCGTGTTGACAGAGGCGACTAGTATTTGGCTGACGTGGAGCGACGTGAAGCGTGCGGCTCAAGACCGTTCGCAATGAAGGACTATTGTGGATATCCTGTACCCCACTTAAGGGACATAGTATATTAAATCAAGTAAGTCATAATGGTTGTCTCACCTGAGCCCGGCTGCTCTATATCCGCCTTACACCGCTCGATGAGGTACTCGGCCACGTCATAATGTCCGTTCCTGCACGCGATCACCAGCGGCGTAGCGCCGGTCACCTTCGCACCCACCAACATGTTCAGCTCGTCAGCGGAGCGCCAACTGTGTAGGTACACCTGGTGACAATAAAAACATTTCATTACATTCCCAATTCCACCTTTACAGTGTTTCGTAAAGACCGACTGTACAGCAATTCGTTAGTGTTACTGACAACTACGGTTAAACACGGTACGGTTAAACATTTGTGTGGTAAATGTAAGTAATTTAGTTTGTTTAGGAGTATGAGATCATCTATATAAGTATATACTTAGACGTATATATATACGTTACATAATATGTTCATCAGCGGTCTGGTTGGTTGGGTTAGTTTTTTTTGGGTCTTGGAAATTCAAATAGAATAAAAAACATAGTGAATTATACAAAAATAAAATATGTATTACAAATATTATTATCGTACAGAGGTAACCCGGTGTGGCTGAGCTTAACGAGTGTATGGTACATAAAAAAACCACGAAACACGACCTAATTGAAAAAAGTTGGTTTAAAAAAGCTACAATTTAAAAACGTAACATGACGCCTGTAATCCCCGTACTGGTAAGCAGGGGAGTGAAGTACACTCCCATATTTCACCAGTTACGTTTTATGTCCCATGGAATAGGTGGTGAGTCTATTTATACTAGCTAGCCTTACCTATAATTAAATTTATAAATATATTAATGAGACCACAATACATCGATAATTCTATCTACAGAGTATAGACCTAAACACTGTTGAAAGGAAAAATCAAAGAAAATTCATTTACACAATAAACTTTTTCTCGTATCTCGTAATTTCTATTAAATAAATCGCTGACAAGGCTTTTAATGACACATACGAATCTAATATATGGTCAATTAAACGATGCCGTAACACAATGAGATAATTCCGAACGGAAAGTGTTACGTCACAACCTCTGGTTACAGATGTTACGAGAATGGTCAACGAACTCGGCGGATTTAAACTGAATGTGGGTTGAAAAAAAAACTAATTATATAACGACATTTAGCGATAAAATGACTCGTTTTTTTTAGAATTTACCTTCATAAGTCATTTAAATTAAATTTTTTTGGGGACGGGGGATAATTGGGTGGCGACAGTAAAAAAAGGTCACTTGGGGAAATAACAGACACTCATATAGACTCAGATAAATATACATAGACTCTAATTACCGAAGTTATTAGTGTATATGCACATAGCGGTGTAGTCAGTCGATCAGTTCAAATGCACTGCACGAACGGTATACTCAATAACTATATTTACAAAGTAACCGTTGAAAATTGCGCATAATTTCACCAGATCTTACGTCACGTGGATATCGTGTACGAGCAAATAAAGCGTAACTGCCAGTAACAAAGTCAGACGTAAAGAACTGTAGAATCAATAGCTTATATGATTGTTTAAAATATTGCAGATATACATGTATATATGTAGTCAGAACCTTATATGATTCTCGGCCATATTACGGATATTATCGCTAATTGAAAATTAGACCTCGTTGGATGGATGGATGGATTGGATCGTCCCACGCTGCGACGCTAATGACGCTGCGTGAAAATAACGGGCCCCGAGGACTTTCTCTCTACCCGAGCAGTTCTCATGGGGACAACTGCGTCAAGGTGATGAACACTGCGCCTTTAGACCTCGTTATTATCATGTATCTGTTCCGGTGCTGGACATGGGCATCCCCTAAAGAGGGACATCGGTCTCATTACAGCTTCGATGTATTCGACTTCCTTCTGGAGCTATATGCTAGTAATTGCCCTACGTGGCACAAGAGCGTTCTACGGTACACACAACATTTGCCGGCACGCGGCTTCCATTTAAAACGTAAGAATAACAGCGTAAACATCTAAAGATATTTCGGTTAATGTTGAACAAGTTGACTAAAATAATTATTTAGCTTTTATAAAAATAATAATAATGGACCTATCATTCCACTGTTGGAATATGGGTCGTCTCCTCTCATATCGAGAGGGTTAAGGCCATGATCTGCCACGCTGGCCAAGTGCGGATTGGCGACCACACACACCTTACAATTATTTTTTATTCATAAATTCTAAGGTGAACAGGTTTCCTCGCGATGTTTCCTTCACTGTTAGCAAGTGATATTTAAACTTAAAATTCAGTTTTGTAAAGAGGTGCGCACCTAAGGATTTGAACGCGCGCTAAGGATTTGAACCCAACACCCCCAGAGTGAGAGGCTGAATTCTTAACCACTAGGCTATCTCTATTGTATTATTTAGCTTAATTAAGCGAAAATCCAATTGTACTCGTATATAACGGTTCCGTTTGGCAGCGCCAATGGCGCAGTGATGCAACTGGATGAATTCCTAAATCGACTGCTGGCTAACATATCCATTAGTACCGAGTATATATTTTTTTTCTTCATGCCTGTTTTTCACGAATGGGTAAAGCAGAGGAGTGTCATATACTTCCTTGATCCAACTATTAAATTCTACGTCCCGTCATGGAATAAGGTGTGAAGCCTATAAATATACATATAAACATATTGTAAACCCGTACGAGTCTTATCATATTTCAATGACACAATCTATATATTAATACGTGAAGCAAAAACTTTGTACCCCTTTTTACGAGAATTGCGCGGACGGAGGAGTGCAGAATGGTAAAATGTATGTCTAATATGTATTACAAATACATTAAATTGGATTAAATAAACCATTTATTACTTACGTTTCCAATGTCAATGTCAGACATGAGACGGACTGTTGTCAATGATTAGCACAGAGGAAAGAATTATATAAGTGTCGTTTTTGACACTAGAACCTAGACAACGCTCAAACTGATTTTTTTATGTTTTACGATCGCTACGGAACCACTGGTTATTATAAATAGTAATACTTGAGAAAAAAATAACATGGCAGTTTCAATCATTCAGCCAGCCAGCATGAATAAAAGGGGAATATTAGGACACTTGAGAATTTCCAAGCTACTTTCTAACGAGGGCGCGTCACAAAAGAAATTAACCTTGTGCCTACATACTGCGCCTAATGGTCTGAAATAATACATTATACGCGTGAGTCATTATCGCCCGAGCGGCAGACTGGGTCGCGTGAATAATTATCTCCAAACGATTTCAGTAGATTTCCGTTATATAACTGACTTGGCCATCTCTACCCACTTTTCTACCTAGTTCTTTATATCGCGCCATAGAAGGCTCCGTTATATAACTTTAATATCGAGAAATCTCATTGTTATTATCATTATAATTGACTTTATTAATATTTTTCTTAATCGGCATACTGCAAAGGTAGAATAAGTTCCAAACCGTAATATAATTTAAACCACTCTACATATGTTTATCTCACAATAACAGACCATTTATTTTTATTTGAACAAATAATTGCAATTTTAGTAGCATTTACTAATATTTTTATTTCTGGGCTATTCAAGGACATAATATGTAGGAGACATATTAATTGTATGCCTATTATATACAAACCGATTATTATTTTAAACTTGTGACAAATCATGCAACATCAATAATAACAATTAATATAAACCAAGAAATATTTCCGTATAAAAAAGCAACTGTTGGATTGCGTGGTATTGGAGAGGCCTGTGTCCAGCAGTGGTCAAGGGGTAGGCTGATGATGATGATGATGATGCAAGAGATATATTGAACAAGTGCATGCTGAGACTATCAAGATAGTGTGTATCAGAGATATGTGTGTGTATAAATAAAAAAAACGTAATTTTACGCCTATAATCCCGAAGGGATAGGCACAGAGTGCAGTACACTCCCACGTTTCACCAGTTACGTTTACGTCCCATGGAATAAGCGGTGAGCCTATTGGCATACACCCGACACGAATCCAGACTCCGATATCACTAATAGGAATTCTAAATTAGAAAAACCCAATAGTACTTGACCGGGATATAAACCCAATTGAACTTATTAAATAAATTCATAATGATTATACACACTTAGCTCGAGAAGAGGTCGCACTGAACGTACATTACATTATCACATCGGGCCGCCAATCTCACGACACTTTTATTCCTACAGGTGCTTATTTCACACCACTTAGACACAGCAATTGACCGATTCGAATGAAATGACATACCTACATCAAAGTTGCATTGTAAGATAACGAGCTATGTGTCGTGTGTAGGATTGGAAGGTCACTCATAAAGGTACGCGTACCCACACAGATAATAAAAATTAACATGTAGGTAGGTACATATATGAATATAATATATACATGATTTATTTCTTGATGTGACTAATTATAATTAAAAATAATACTCATACATCCATATTGGTGAAACACTTTGATAAAAATAAAAAAAAAACCATTTCGTACTGTAAGTTTTAATCATGCTATTCGTCAACATCATTCCAAAATTCTAACATTGCATCATTAGTATATCCAAATCATAATTTTCTTGTGTCATCCGTAGACCGTTGGCAAGTAGACAACAGAAACCGGCATCAACAGGATTTATGAAAGGAACGAAATGCTGTGGATATTGTATGAAGGAAAATTACGTCCGGCGAAACGAATCGATCTTAACGAGGGAAACAATCGACCTGCTTTATGTTTGAACGTCACACACACGTCATATCAATTCATTATTATTATTGTTACATCACCGCGCTAGGACATATAGAATAGGCAGAGAGCATAGACTGTGAAATTAATTAAATAATTAAATTAATTCACGCACAATGAAAAACAAGTTCTAGAATAATATTTACAAGTAATTTAACTACACGAAACTATACTATAAAGACTTAGTTACAATAATGTATGTAAAACTATGTATAACTATATAAAAATTATAACAAATGGTTTAACCCTACAAGGGATCCTTTCCAACTGACCAACCTACGAAATTTTGTCAGTATACTATTACATTGTAACGATTTATAATTTACAACGTAGAACATTTATTACAGTTGTTTGGAGATATTTTAATTACGTTTAGCGGTCAAATTAAATGTCATAAACACAAAATTATAGAGCAACTGAATAAATATAATTATAAAACAAATTCAGTATACTTATACATTAAAAAAAATCTTGAAACAACTTTATAAAATCACGTTCACTTTTCGGTAATTAATAAAAGATGAAGCCAAAGTTAGTTACCTTGAAATAATCCTCGAATATAATTGGCCAAAAAAAAAATGATGCATTATAAAAAAATGGATTTTCGCAAAAAAAAAACGCTTCCTTCATATAACTATTCACTTAATAAAACAACAATATAAGCATTACAAGCATAAAGAAGTCCAACACTTCTTGCACAATATGCGCGTCATCTGCGACGTTCTTCAAAAATACACTTACCATTAAATGTAGCGAACAACTGGACGACTAAAGCGCCGAGAAACGCGTATTTCCACCAAAAAATCATTTACAATAATGAATCGGTATCACGACTTGGTGTGGAATTAAATAGTTCAACATGTGAGGACAATGAGCGCCGAACTATTTCACAACTAGTGTTTCGATATAAAACAACGTATATTAGAAACTAGTTAGGACACACGTGTGTTGTTCATTAAAATATTATTTAATATGAATTTACATATATTATTACCGTTTTATTCAAATTACCCTACTGATTCCAAACTTTTCAACGGTAGTGTATGTAATGAATTGCTGGATTCTGACACATTGATACCTTGTACCATTATCGCCCGCGTCGTCACATCACAATTAATAATAATAATAATAAATCATTTATTGCCTCAAAAACAAATACACCTGAGTTACAGTTACCTTGAAGTTACTACTAACAAATAGGGTAAATATGCGTTACATGTCAATTAAATAAATGTTGGCAAAAGGAAGTGGCTCAGCTTAGCTGGCACGGGACAGCGGTCTCGCCCAGCGCTGTTTTTCAGTCACTCCCATTTCACGGTTGCAGCGTGTTACAATATATTTTACATTGGAGCAGAGAGGAGTGAGTCTTTACATAAAGTGAATTGAGTAATTGCAAGTAAAATAATGTTAGTTTACACACAAATTTACTCCCAATAGGATGCAAAATTTTCGGATTTTCCCGCCGTTAACGAAATCTAGATTATGTCATGGGTTTACTGGAACTTGAATAATGGAATATCACTCGAGCTAAGATTGTGTGTGCCTATTTGGAAGGCGCACCGTGGAACATTAGACAGGCGAGCGGTCCTTTGCAAGCACAACACGTCCTGGAATCATTCACAATGCTATGCACTTTCTTTAGATTGCAGGCACATAACCTTGCCTGGAGACATTTTGTAGGTGCAGTATGCTAGCGATGCTAAGAGGCTATATATTTTTATTATTATTAATTATATTGATTGGGTTTCTCACGAAAATATTGCTAGTCGTATCTTAAGGTGTAAGTCAAATCAGTATAGCGATTATTTCATACCATATTTATGATTTACTATTTATGAATATATTTAGATCTATTTCAAATATATTTCATTTTAATGCACAATTATTAAATTCCATAAAATATTATAAAAGACCACAGTGTTTCAGTTTACATTTGAATGGATTGTTCTGAAATGTGTTTGCTAGTTCTAATAGGTTGGTAAACGAACTGACATAGATTGAAGTGGTGAAGGTCGTGGGTTCAGTGCGGGTGTATAGACGCGGTGTGGTGGACTAGCACATCATAGTTACCCTACGAGGTGCGGGTCAATGGTGCAGTGGACTAAGGCGACGGGCAGCGCGTCCGCCCGCGGGCACCGCGCCAACTGCTAATATACACCACAGAGAACAAAACGTGCAGAGATATTTCAAGGAAGTGCTAATTATTCGATTATATCAATTAATTAAAGAGAATGAATAATTATTTTTCTAATGAGAATGAGTAATTATAATTAATTTTCATTAATTAATTAATGAGAATGAGTAATTATGGGTGGGATGACGAAGGACTGCAGGTGTCGGATGTTGCCTGCCGAGGACGGACGACGGCGCTCATTCAGGGAGACCTATGTCCAGCAGTGGACTGAAATAAGTTGCTGGCGATGATGATTAATAAATTAATAAACAGTCACTAGTTATCGAAGAAGCAGCACCTGCAAAGAAGCACCTGCAACTCTAGCGCGCACTCTTAAAAATGTATGTTGTAGAACACTGTCGGACGAGCTACACGATAATCGTAACTACGGCTCATATTTGGCACTCAGTGTTCTCTGCTGATGCATTTTCGTTATTATCGGGGTTACCTTCAAAAGGTACCCTATATCTGAGAAGAGATACTTGGTTAGGTAAGATCTGTACCGCGCTGACGCACCGTGGAGTACCTCCTCTACGCTAAGGGCTGCGGGATCTCCGACGAAACGCACCGACGCTCTCCTCTGTTCATTTCCCACGGTTTCTGGTATCGTAGTACAATATTCAAAGCTCGAATACCTTCGACATGGTATGATTTATCACTATAGAGAAGAGCGTCTCTAACGAGTTCATTATCTCCAGGTACATTTTAATTCCAAATCAAATTGACATACAATTCACTATAAAATAGTAATATTATCTCGGGACATCTGGACACGGCCATCTGGTCTCAAAGTTAAACAACTATAGAGCTTGTATCATGGTTACCAAACGGCTGATATACTATATATAAATATATAACTATGTAGATATTTATACACCCAAATACAGAACAAACATTTCTGGTCATCACAGAAATATTTTTTCTAGATGAGATTTGAACCTACGATCCTCGGAGCTACAGTCAGGTTCTCTAACCACTCCACCAATAGGCCAGTAAAAACAACATATGCAAAATAATACATGTGTATATATAAACACATACATATCTTCACGCCAAGTCCCTTACTTGGTAGGCAGAGAGCACGGAGTACCAAATATATGAATATCACGTAATGTACAATATATGACGATGTTATAATAATTAATAAATAAAAAATAAAATAATAATCGACCCATTATAATTCCACTGTTGGAATATGGGTCTCCTCTCATATTAAGAGGGTTAAAGCCATAGTCTGCCACGCTGGCCAAGTGCGGGTTGGCAGATTGGCGGTATATTTATTCGAACGTAATGTTGTAACGTTACTTTTTTTGTTATTGAGTACCAATAAAATATGTCTATTTCATATGAGATGCAGAAGATAACATAATAAAATACTCAAACGTTTCTTAAAACCCGCCATCTCGTGAATATTGTATTTTTAATTATTATTACGAAGACGAGACTTGTGAAATTATAAATATTTTGGTGGACACTCAGGACCTGATGTAACACAATTAGCTATGAGTAGCAATAACGTGCGTCATATTCCTAGGTCAATTTAGTAGTGATTTGGAATAAATGTTTATAGACTATACTAATGACGTTTCGAGGACGCTGTACCTTCATACTCCATTGCTGTTTACGTAAAATAAACAATTTAGTTTTGCAATTCAAAACTGGGAAAATATTTGTTAGCGACTATAAGAAGAAGTAGCAGTATGCAGTAGCTATATGATTACTTAGTTGCATTGCTGTACCTTGGTAGGGTCGATGTGCTCCTCTTGCGGTGAAGCGGAAGGCTCGTTATCCGTGAGCCGCTCGTCACCCTCCTCATCGGAGTCACGTAACGACACGTGCCCGCGGAACCGCTCGTCGCAAACGAACGTCACGTCCGAGTCGGCGGATGTGTCAGCTATTCTGCGCCCGTCTCCCCCTTCATCAGCCGTAGTTTTCCGACACGGACTTTCATTCCTCGGTTTCTTTTTGACACTAAACGCTCTTTCTATTTCATCGTCGGTATCTCCGTCTGATGGGTCTGTTTCAATACGTAAATTTTATTATAAGTAACATGTTATGTTTATAATATGCAATGCAAAAAAATGTTATTTCGAAGTCTTCATTTTACTTGCCTGCTTTAAGGATTTTGAGTACATGTGTTCGTCTATTGTGAATCAATTGTTTGTCGACGTTCGAAAACTACGTTGAGGTCTTGATAATTGCACCATTAGAATAGGCATAGCGGAGATGATATTATAAGATTTTAAACAGCGAATGTTGTTGTTTTATTATTAAACAGCCAATATATTTATTTACCTGGTGCATCGCGTCGGTTGCACCGCGGTGCCTCAGGTGTAGGGTCAGGTATGGGGTCCGCCGGCAGCTGGGCGGGCAGCAGACGCTCGGCGGGCAGCGTAGCGTACCACTGCCAGGGCAGGCGGCGGCGCTGCTCGCGGCACGCCCTCAGCCATTCCGCCGTAGCTATTGGGGTGCTCTTGCCCGCCGCGCGCACTGTCCGCAGCTTGGGCGTATTGGGGAACGCGCAGCTGAATACCAACAGCAACTTGTATCATAATACATTACATTACAGTTAAAAAACTGCCATATTAACTCTTAATGGGTAAGAAATATAATAAAGGAAATACATGAGGTGCGTGCAACGGTCGTTCCAGTCGGCGCTGTACTGAGCGCCCAGCTCCAGCGCGATGGCACGCAGCTCGGCGCGCTCCGCCCCCGCGTACCCACTCAGCGCCACCACGACGCCCTGCAGCGCGCTCACCCCTGCGACCCCAACCGCGTTTTACATCGAGTCATGATCTCATCTCACACTTACAGCGTCTTACGTACACTATAACGACTTGAAACTGATGTCGAAAAAAAATTTACTATGACGTCATATGATTATAACAGACGTTCCTACCTATGGCACATAGGGTTTTGAAATGATGTAGTGGTGATGAGATATTTTAAGAATTTCTTAGTCTTATTAAGGTTCCTTACATTATTGTTCTCAGCAACACAAACATAAGGGTGATGTTTGAAGCAGTCATCAAGTAAGAAACAATCAATAAACTTAAAACGCAAGTTTAAATACATTGGTGATATAACAAATGTCACCTATACTATATTATACTATATTACTATATTACTATACTATACTATATTACTATATTTCTATTATATATAATCGCATAACTTTTTTTACAATACTTACGGTTAGTATTCGCACCTTCTACATTTCGTTTCCGTTTTTTATCATCCCCTTCTGGCACTCTCTTTTTGCGATTGTTAGGAGTATTGTTCTGTTTATAGTGTCTGTCTGTATTCTTTTCTATAGTTCCGGCTTTAGTTGGCACATCTTTGTTACTTCTACTCGCTTGGTTATCTTTATCTTTAGACATTTTTGTATGTTCCTCTTTACGATTATTTGGTTTATCACTATCTTTTTTTTTGTCATCAATTTTCTCCGTGGGCTGCGTTTTTTGCTTAAGTTCATTTTCTTTATTCTTTTCGTCCTTATGTGCATTAACTATCCGATCTATTTTATCATGAGGCTTTTCGTCGTCATTTGTGTATATAATACTGTCTCTCTGTCTGTCTTTATGTACACCATCGTGTTTCCTCGTTGTACTGCTACTGGTTGCATTTATCGTCGTTTTAAAAAGTTTCGATGATGAGTCTGTCATATTTTTAAATGCTTGCGCGGTGGCTTGTCGTATTTGAGCACCTTTAAAATGATATTTACACATATTATTCCCCAATACTTTAAAATATCGTAATACTTACTGGCATTGTCATTCTATTTTAGCTATAAAAGTTTTTTCTACCCTTATAGCTTGCGATTAGAATACTAGTTTTATTATAATCTGCCTGTCGGAAAAGCCTATATTCGCAAACCAGAATCTTCGGGGAGACAAGCATGGTTCGGCATCTCTTTCAATGATAATAACTATATTTTCTTTCACAAAGTATATTGAAAAATTAAACAATATTATCACTCACTAGTGCTAGCATGTCCAATTTTGCTGATGTTACTGTCAGGCGACTTATGATGCTTGGCAAACAGCTCACCCGGGCGGAATTCATCCTCATCGGACGAGTACGTGTCGATGGCGAGCAGACGAGAGGGAACTGCAAGGGATGGGGCCTCACGATTCTCCGGTTCATTAATATGTATAAACGACAATCCATACTAAAAATAAATAATTCAGACTCATTTACAATTACATGTGAAGTTTAGGCATTTACACTAAAAATACAAACCCTTGATGTCTTCCTGTGAACCTTAAAACATAGAAAGCAAAGTAACGATGGCTTTATAGAAACTTTTCAAAGAGATACTAGTAATAGTACATCAGCGACATCGCAAGATCGTGAGTAACATTCGCAAGTATTCTAAATTTAAATCTGATGTTGTTGGCAATTCGCTATAGCATACGTATTAAGCTATATAGTGACGTTTAGTATAATTAAATTTAGTGTATTAGTGGAACGCGCGGTACCTTATCGTGTTTGTTGTAGGGCTGCGAGCACACGACGCGCACGCGGTCGTACCGGCGAGCGCGCACGGCCGGCGCCAGCGCGTCGCCGGTGAATGAACGTACGCGCTCCGGCATAGTGCCCGCGCGCGACTCCGCCGGCGTCGTTAGGACGCAACTCGGCACCAGCACCTGCGGATCCGCAGACGGTTAATTATGAAAAAAGTTAAACCATTATTACTTTTTCGATTTTGAATGAGTTTAGGAAATTTTTTTAGTCAAAATGGCTGATGAAAGAATGTCAAAACAAGAAATTACAATGTGGATGTTGATGGACACGGGTGCTGAGGGAGACCAAGGCTCACCTCATCATCAGCCTATATCAGTCCACTGCTGGACCTGGCCTCCCCCAGAAGGGGGTTTATGCTTGTAATCTCCACGCTGGGCATGCGTGTTGGAGATCGCAGGGCACAGCTTTCCGCACCGCCGACGCTGTTGCGCGTTGGCGGCCAAGGCATTTACCTATTTAGGCTGTGCTATACTGCAATCATCCTGTCTGGTGTAGCAGGATGCACCATGTGCAGGTGAGGTTGGCTTGGGCTCCTGAAATGGTAGTTGGAACCCCTTACACCCAGGCTCACCTATTTTAACCAAATAGGTCAAGTTCTAACTGAGTCTCTGATATCATTGTGCATGTATAAAAAAGTGATAAATGTGGAAGAATATGAAGTATGATATAATATTATGTTTTGGAATATGCTATTGCTTAATAAAATCTTATGGATATTATACCTGAAATTCATCATTAGGTCTCTCCGACAGACCCACCAGGACCTCTATTAAGGCAGCATTATATGCTCCTATTTGTACAGCAGAGATCTGAAAAATCAAATATTTTTAATTATTATTATGACATTCACAATAATGTGGTTGGTAAATATAACAACCATATGGACAAACCTCAATGGCCCGCTCCAACTGCAACACCACAGAAGAGGATGGCTCCCATTTACTGCACAGCCATTTCTTTTTGCTCACCTCTGGCAATAGCAAATTTCCTGCAGGATGCTCCTAGAACCACAGTACATGAATAAATAAATTGTCAAAGAATAATAAATATTCTTATTTTCATGAGTGTTATAAAACTATAGGTATATAGTTAATGATTTCTGAACATTGTATTCATAACATTAGTTTATTTATTATGTGAATGTTTGAAATTTAATATCA
Organism: Elbella merops; assembly: GCA_018244855.1. Lineage (NCBI taxonomy): Eukaryota > Metazoa > Arthropoda > Insecta > Lepidoptera > Hesperiidae > Elbella > Elbella merops. Next base: position 14,591 of record DWMG01001110.1, read on the forward strand.
CTTAGTGTAATAGTGGAGTAACCCATTATGAGGAAACTTTCACACCTTAAGAGTTCTCTACAATATTTTCTAAGATGTGTGGATTGAACCAATCTGCACTTAGCCAGTGACTTTGGCCTTAAGTCTTTTAATTGACAATGTAACCATATCCAATAATAGCAAAAAGATAAAATGATTCATAATGCAATGATAACAAATGCATATGAAACTAAGAGAGCTTTGGAACCTATGTACTGTGAACATAACAAATTAGTCAATCTACATATTATGTTAAACCATGTTAAGAGGATTGTCAGTTAATGAATTGAAGAAAATTTTCCCTAGTGTTTGTAACATGCCTGTAATTAGCAATGTTTTTTTTCGGTTTGCCAACAATTGTTACATGATACATACTTAGAGTTTTACCTCTTATTTTATTTACATAACCAACAGGCATAAACAACATGCAAACACTATACACAACTAACAAATATTAGTCTTTAGATAAAAGTATTAAAACACTGTTAGTCCTGTAGGGCTTTAAAGGTGTCAGTAACTTAATCAAAACACTATTCATATTTTTAGAATAAAGATTAAGTACTGTATTAGCTGTAAGTATTCCACGAAAATAAGTAACAAATATTGACTTAACTATCTTTTTAATCGCTGTTTAGATTCTATATTTCCTGTAGATTATACAATAAAAAATAAGAGAAATAAGAACTTACCGGGTCCTCACTGCTGAAACTAACAACATAAGCGATTTTCACGCGCGGCATTTGGAGTCCTTACTTTCCTTACGTCCTTTAGCTTTAAAAGAAACCCTTTACTGTATCATATTACCAACTTGGAAACTAAATGTGTAAATTGATTTAATGTTATAAACTAGAAACCTCAACATTAAGTCACAATGAACATAGTATGTTTTTTCTGATCTCAATTCTCGTAAATGAGATTGAGGCATTTGAGTGCCTTGCCAATGTCAAATTAACAGATATCTCTCGTTCAGGAATCTCTCTCTTGTCACCTTATAATGCCTTAAATCTACCTAGGACTACCAACTATTTTTTGAGAAAAATAACGTACCTATCACATTTTTAAGTAGGGAAAAAATAAAGTATTTGAAAGAAAAATATATTTTATGAACAATGTTAAGAAATGATAGTATCACTTAACCTAAATATAAATCATAAATTTGTCTTTTAATTATTATTAAATAAATAATGTATGTACTTAAAAAAACAATATAATTTAGAAATTATTTTATCTATTTACAAACGGTTAATAAAATAAAATTATAATTTGTAAATGTTAGTCCTCACTTGAATCACGATTACTGCATGAACGCCAGGAGCGGCTTTACAAGATGTGCAAGCGCCCTTGTGCAATCAATACCCTGGCGCCCATATTTCAAAATGCACGATCAAAATGCGTTAAGTACTCGTACAAGACGATCGACTAAACTCCGAACCACGCTTGAACGCGTTGCCATAATCCAAGGCTCTGGTAATTTGACTTTACTCGGCATATTTTAGTTAAAATAAAAGTTATTGTCTACCTATAGTAAAAGGCCGCTGGGCCGCCATAAAGGGCGCGGTTTGCATCGCTATCGCGTGCGGTGTTAACCGT
>DWMG01001111.1:0-16198 GCA_018244855.1 Elbella merops
TAATAATTCCACTGTTGGAATACGGCTCTCCTCTCATATTGAGAGGGTTAAGGCCATAGTCTGCCACGATGGCCAAGTGCGGGTTGGCAGACGGTAGGGGATAAATAGTGCAAAAAATCCTTATTTCTAAAATTACATCTATCAAACTTTATATATTATAGACTTACGATAGGAAATAAAGGTTTATTGTATATTTTTTTAATGATTCACTCAGGTTTAAATTAAGAGTGATAATTTGCTTAAAGATCTGTAATTCTCGAAAAATGTGTATTATAAAGATAAAACTTAAGGTTGAAATTAAAAAATCAATTATATAGATTTCCAAAACTAGTTTTGAGCAATCATAATCAATTTTTCTAAACGTATTATTGTAATATTCCAAATGAGTGAATACTTAGGGCATAACTACTACATAATATAAATGTTAAAACATACAAAATTACGTCCGATTTCGTGTTTTAATTTATCAAAATGACATTGACCTTTACAAAGGGTTATATAAATTTAATACATATTCAGTTTGATAGTAACTATAATAGATAATTCAGTTGCACATTTCGTTAGCGAAACATTTTTTGTTATATAACTTACATAACAACTGGTGAACAAAACCTTATCTGATACACACGAATTTCTTGTAGAGATCTTTGTTTTAAAATAACAGAACTTAGACGCTGTTGAATTACTTGTTGCGATTTGGCATATTATATTAATTAATAGTTTTAAAAACATCACGCCAGATTCCTTATGGGGCGGACAGGAAGCACAGATGGCCAAATGTTTCTAAACTAACTGACCTGATGCGATTAAAATAGATTTAATCCATTAGTAAAACAACTAAACAGAAAAAAATGGATGTTACGTACTAACAAGAACGTATAGCAAAAAAACGTCACATAATCGAATAGAACAAGAATTACAAATATGGGTTAATTCTAAGAAATTGTACGTTAATTTAAAAGCAATGGAATTAAATAATCTTATATTTTTATTTCCAAGTGTAATTAATGCATTTGACGTACCTACGCATGACATAGGTTGGAACAAACGGAAAAATGACGTAAGTGTAAATAATTAACAATATGATATTACGTTAGTGACAATGTTAAATGAATCTAACTACTTACTTACAGGAAAAATAGGTACGTTTCGATGACACAGAAGGTACAATAGTATTGCTTTATTTATATTTCTATCACGTACATTATTATTACCGTCACGTCAAGTCTCTTAATGAGTAGGCAGAGAGTAGGTACCGAGTGTCGAACATATCCGTACGGATCTGACGTGCTTCTTCTACAGCATTCTTCTTATGTTACAAGTTATAATAACTGCACTTTTCCATTGCAGTGGATGCAAGATGCAACCGGAGGTTTTATATTTACACTGTTGGTATACGCGTGATGCACTAATGCATTTACTGGCTCTTCGTTGACCCTCTTCACGTCGAGAGGCATGGCCATCACCTTCAATCAAAAAAAAAACAGATTATGCATATAATGTTAAAAGCGACAAAATCCACTTTTGGTCAAAATTAAAGTATCTATTAACGTCGTGTTATCAATCTGTAAACATAGTTTCAGTAGAGCAATACACTAGGCGAAAAATACGGCAATAGGTATCCCGCATTTAAATCAATATCAAATATAAAATTAGCACCAGACCCGGCAATATTCAATAGCCGTAGATATTTAAAAAAGGGCTTAAAAATGCTTTAAATGTTGTTATTATATGCTATAAAAATATCCTTACAATAGTATACATATTGGTCGAGATATATTAATTTGCCTTTTTTAAAATCTATTTTTATTCACAGTGACTCAGCATACATACTCTAAATGTTCTTTGCAGCAATGTATAATTAAATTGGTATAAATAGTATTTTATTTTAATATACCTAATAATATTACTGTCTGTACACAGGAGATATTTTTGAAAAACAACTTTTAGAGATCGTTATGAACGCAATAAACCTTAAAGAAATGATTTTTATAGTTCTGTGTCTGTTCGTCTGTGCTTTAGTTCACGGTAATGCAGAAACGACTTAACCGATGTTGATGCGGTTTTCACTGATATGTAACTGTGCCAAGCATAACTTAACAGGTTTGCATATGTATAAATTCAAGTATATGTTGAGCTCCAATTATATGGCCATACATGTCAAAAAGGGTTCAGTTGAGGCTGAACACCAGTAAAACGTGACCAGGGTTGTATAAAGAAAATCTGAGAAAACTTACGAATCGGAATCCACGCGGACTCGCGAGTGACAACTCGTTTTCAATAAAAACCCAGTTTTAAAAGGTTATATTAAAAAATTGTTAATGTTTTAAAATTGTAGAACAGTTAGCTAAGTGAGCTAACAATGAACCATATTTAATTAATGTTAGGTCAACATTTTTATACTTACATCTTCAGCATATTTTTCACCTTCTGTGATTGTAGGCAAATTATTCAGGTGACTGATGTCTTGTTTGGTGACGGTACTGCTTACATTCTCGGACAGCTTCAGATTGATGGATGCCATGTCTAAGATATTCGTGGAATGTGGCATTGTTGCGTTAAAATGAAGGTTGCCGATGGGTCTGTTGCAGAGCTGATTTGTGCCAGTATATTCAGAAATGGCAATATTCTCTAGCCAATTTTCATGCAGGCTGTACAAGTTCTTGTATGTACAGAGCATCATATCTCTTACTCGGCATCTTTCGTCTAATAACTGTTTTAACGCTTGTTGTAAGTTCACAGTCTTTTCATTCAGTAGTTTCTTGCAGATGGCTAGTTCTTCGACCATAAGACTTAAAAAGATGAAGTTAAGAATTGTTACTGGGTTATGCTATGACTAGATTGATGAATATATATAGGAAAATTAATTGATTTTTTACCTGCTTGCAAGGAATTTACTACGCCACACTTCACACTGCCCAGCTAGCCATTCAGTCTGTTCCTAAAGTGAAAATATACATAAAAAATTAATAGTGATATAATAAAGAAGGGATAATTATCTCAAAGTAACATGACAGGGTTATATTAATTATTAATATATAGCGAAATGCAAAAATAAATTACGACAAATATAAGTACAAGCACTCTCAAAAGGTTGGCTTTACAAAATCAGTAAATTATGTATTGATTATATGTGTTTGTCTGTGTTGACAAATTGTAGAATTCCAAACTCATTTCAGCATTTACCTACATCTACTTATACACAAAAAATTCAAGCAAAACTATTTACAACAGTAAAATCTATATCAAAATAGTGTTGATAGTATTTCCTTTGCCTTTATTTATTTGGATCACTTAACAGTTCATTAGATAAGAGTTATATAAAAATCACAATAAATCATAGCACAAGTGTCACTATTACCTGGTGTGTTGATAAATGTTGAGCAGAACTGAGCAAGGCATTTGCTAGGTGTTTTTTGTCTTCATTTAACGATTGTACTTGTGTCTCAAGGTCTTCACCCATGGACGCCACTAGCATTGTTTTCAGTTCCTTGTTTACCTGAGAATAATCTACTTTATAAAACTTTTAGGTTTATCTCGAGGAAAAAATACCTATATAAAACATTACATTCAACAACATGACTGTATTCCCGGAAGGGATAGGCAAAGGAGTGTTGACACTCCCACATTTTATCAGTTATGTTTACATTCCACTATGGAATAGGTGGTGAGTGTATTGCAAGATGCTGGGCTGTATTTTTTACATGTACCTAATTTTATCTAAGTATATATAATAAAAAAAGTATAACAATAAAGTATGATAAAGTGTAGTCTAAATTAGGGCAATTCAGACTGGTAAACTGGCGACTACAATCAATTTATGTGTGAAAGAAAAAATATTAAGAACACAAAGAATTCAACCAAATATTTCAATAATAAAAGTGCCATTAGTTGCCAGTCTCAAATTACTCTCGTTCATACAAATCATATTAATAACTCCATAAGGGCTATTTCAGAGTTAAATAAAGCACATAAAATAGTCAACCTCAGAAGATGACAATCAATTTTTGTTTTACCTATATAAGCACTAATCTACTGAAGTATATCATTTCCAATTTCTCTAACAAGGGGACTGCACAACCTCATAATTTTATTTGGGGATGAGACTTTGCAAGTTTGTAGTACACCTGACAGGTATCTGTCCTGCAAAACGAAAGTATTAGATGGCCAGTGGTGTGCAAGAAAAATGGTCCTGAAGTTTCATGCACTTACATACCAGTGAATTCTCTCACTGCAGTAAGCGGCGCGGTGGCCCAGTCGATAACGAGATTTGTTACCAGCCAAGCGGCCAGGGAACAATCTCAATTGTACCTGTTTTTTTTTCTATTTTATGCATTTAATTATTACAAATGCTAATAAAATATATTATCAATTACATCATGTTTCATATGTATTTTATTTTACATGAAAAGACAGTTGGAGCTTATGAAAATGTAACCTATTGTTAAAATTAATATTTTATTTTCGGAAAGTTGAATTATTAAAAATTTATAATTAATGAAGATAAATTTTAATTGTTATTACTTTTAACTAAGAATGAAAATTTTCAATGTACATATTATGAGGAACCAGTACATTTAGGAGTACTCTCTTTAATTGTGCTAGTTGGTGATTTCTTGTCATCCTGAAAGATGTTGTATAATTCTTTATACAAAAACTACATGAATATAAAGTTCCAATCTCTACATATACAAGAATGGACTGACACATTAGTTACACAACTGGAGATTTAATAATAGGGGTATGTAGAAAATTCGAAAATAACATATTATTTTTAACAATCAATTACATTTTCATCAGCTCCAACCCTCTCTTCAATTAAAAGTAAAAAAAAACATGATTTAATTGATAATATATTTTATTTAGCATTTTTAATAATTAAACACAAAAATATGGAAAAAAAACGAAGTCATAGATATGTAAGCTTCATCTAAAACTTCAGGCCCGTTTTTCTCACAAACCACTTGCCATCTAATACTTTTGCTTTACAGGATAGATACCCTTCAGGTATACTACAAATCTCCAAAGTCTCATCCCCAAATAAAATTATGAGGTCGTGCAGTTCCCATGTAAGATGTAATTATTTCAACATTAGTAAGGATTCAGTCTAATTGAGAAGTATATGTGAATAACTACCTGTTCATTAAGTACATGAACAGTTATATTGGTTTATACCTGAGCTTGTTGCTTGAGCTGTTCCTTTAAACTTTCATTTTCCTTCTTGAGGGCTTCCAGCTCTTTCTGCATTTCACTGTCGACAACAGTTTTATCAGAATCTGTTGATTTATCTCCAGTTGATGACAGTTTTTGTCTTGGACGAAATTCATTTAAATTAGTATCCATTTGTGACATTTGAGATATCAGTGTGTTTATGTCCATATTATTTCTGGATTTTTTAGAACCCTTAGAAGCAATTTTAGGTGTCATGGGTTTAACTGCACCAGTGTATGGTTCATAAGGCACAAATTTCGGGCTCTTAGAATTTATATGCGAACTCTTCTTTTCTTTGGTGTATATTTTGGTTGGATAAATTTGAACTAGTCGTCCGGGTCCTATGGTCTCTTTCGAAGGGGGCTTCAATATGGATTTTACTTCTAATTTCTGGGATACTTCGGTCATTTTCTCCTCACATTCCATTCCATCACCAGCGGTCCGTGGATTGTTCATTATTTCTGATTAACGGAAATATGTTTATGTTACGAAAATAAGGGGTCTTGTTGGGACTATGCATTGTATAACTTGATGATGATACTTACTAGGATTGAAACTATGTGTCGCATCCATGTTGATACGATTTTATTGTTTTTAAATCAAATATTTGCCAATCACAACAACAAGCTCGAGCAAAAAGTAGATATGTGAATGTTGAAATTGTGTACGTCAATATGTCAAATTTAACTTTCAATGTCAAATCAAGCTGCTTGTCAACTGTCAAATTTTAATACAATAAAATAAATAAATAGACTGTTGTTGCTACCCTATATAATTCCGTTGGCATTTATACAAACTGTAATATACATATTTTGCACTACTATAATAATTCATATATAAAATAATTTTGAACATAATCATGATAGATAGCTAAATATTATTAATGTTCCCATTTCAAAGAAAGGAGATAGTGTTTGTATACAAAAATATTCATAAGTTATAAAAACAATCGGTAAATAATGTCAGCAGAAAAGTAATTTTCTAGATAGTAGAATTTCAAGAAACACTTGATTTTCTACCTTGAACTGAAAATTAAGTAAATTGCATTAACCAAAGGGGCGATTCATTGCTAATACAAGAGTTGGCCTTGAACAGAATTAAAAACGTAGTTATTAGTTTAAAAAAACGCGATTTTATACCCAAAAATTTATTTCAATAAATAAATCTCAACCATAGGATCTTTAAAACTACTTAGGCATTGAGTGCGGATTCTAACTCCCCATTGGCCTGCATTTCCTTTATTATATCTAATCCTCCAATAAGTTCTCCTTTAACATACAATTGAGGGTATGTGGGCCAATCAGAGTATTCCTTTAATCCCTGCCGAACTTCTTCATCTGTTAGGATATCAAATGTGTCATACTGAATCCTGAAAAGTCACACATATTCCTTATTATTAATAAAAAAACGAAACATCCCACCTATAATGCCCAAAAGGGTAGGCAGAGGAGTGTAAGACACCCCCCTGTTTCACCAGTTATGTTTACGTCCCTTTGAATAGTTGGTGAGCCTATGTTCATACACTAGCCACAGATTCAGACTTCGAATCACTACTAGAAATTCCAAATTAGAAAAATCCAATAGTACCCAACCCGAGTTTTTGAACTTGGGACCTCCTGATCGACAGTTGCGCTTGCAACCACTCGACCAATGAGGCAGTCATGTTAATAAACAACTTGGCGAATCATTCTTCATTTTTGTGGATTTCAAAGAAATGTGGTAGATAAATGTATGGTTTTCAAATTTAAGTAACCATCATGGTTAATAAATCTCTTTTATCTTCTGTTATAAGTATACATTATAAACATAAGCCACTAATCAAGCATACATTAAAAAATAAATAAAACTCTCAATGATATTTCCATTGAATTGGAGAATTGCTTTAAATAACTCTGTTATGGGTGCTTGTTATGTATAACAGGTGTCATGCCGTTATGTTAACTTAATAAACACAAAGCTACTAGTGACACAAAAATTCTATCAATAATTGCCCGAAAATTACAGCATGTTTATCCTATTTGTACCTTTTATTATCTATAAGAGATAAAACAATAATCTGTCCTTATCTAAAATACTATAGATCATTAATATGAAGTTTTAAAATACACAAAAAAATTATTGAACCAACCCAGTCCCATTCAGTATTTGTATGAGAGTCTTGCTGAAACCACATCTAGGAGCATCTCTGGTGCCTTTCATGAATACCATGATGTTGTGTTTATTGATGAGTGCCTTCAGTCTTTCCTGTAGTGGTGGCTTAGCAGGGGAGTCCACACTTATTTTACCAAGACTATGTGACTTCACCTTAGCGGTGATCTGTGCTATGTCTGCTCCATCTACTCTGTCTACTGGTGCTCCATTCTTAAATAGTATAACAGTTGGAACTGAATCTACCTGTAACATATTGTGTGTGTGTTAGTGTGACAGAGAAAAAGGCTTATTTATTTGTTGATTTATTTATTTTTCTTGACAGTTATTAAGTGTGGGTTTAATTCTAAATGGTATTTTCCACCAGTAATGTTAGGTACATACATATTGAACAATAAGTAAAAAAAGGGAGTAAATGTTTTTAGAATATAATACCTTATATTTCATTGAAATTTCTGATAGTTTTTCAGCATCACAAACACCAAATTTGCTACCATTATTTTGTATTTCAGCTATTTTAAATAATTCAGTGAGGACATCTGTAACTTGGCCACACTGTGCTGCCCAGTCTGCTGAGAAATGTACTGTGGTTAGGGTTGGTTCTCTGAAAACAAATTTATAATGATCAAGTAATATCCATACAATAATCCAATAAGAAGAATGTGTTTCAAAAGAAATATTGTTTAAAGTTTTTAGTGGAAAAACAATAAATCTCTAAGTTTTCAATTGATCCTAAACATATTCAATTCTTATTGATAGTTATTTCATGCTTACATCTAGAAGCCACAGCCAATAAAAAATTGCTTTCTGAAATTTATCTACATCCATACTCAAAAATATCTATGACTAATTTGAAAATTTATTGACTCAACAAACGTCTTACGTAGAGCCACTTTAGTTATATACCTAGTAGTATCAATATTACACAATATATTGTACAGCTATTTATAGCATAAAATAACTGTACAAATCTACGAGTCTCTAATATAAATATTAGGAAATATATTATATCTATTAAAAAAAAATATATTATATGAAACAGGTAACTTTTGCCAACTCATAAAACTGAGAAGTCCCATTGTGTTTTTTTCTGACATGCTTCTTATCAAGTTAATGTGCATGAATTAAAAACATATCTAGTAGTATTATATTAATACTAGAGTTCATTTATTTCTCATGATCCTTATGTAACATATTTTTATCTCAGGGATTAGAACTTTTGTACTTATCTTATTAAATATTCCTTTATATTGGTAGTATGCAATTATTTGATTTTATATGAAATTATCTTATATTAGTGTTGGAAAATTTTAGCTGCCACTCATTTTATAGTAAAAATGGTTTGTATTTAATTCATAATCGTATGTCCCTGCTGTTAGTCTAGAATAAGTCGCACGTAGAATATAAGAAAATATACGAATAGGAAGCAGATTAAACTTACTTTATAAAGTAATAAAAATCCTCGATAGACTCGATCGTATTGACCGACATTTCTTTTTAAGGTTATATTTACAATACAAAATATTACACCTATTTATTCTCTCTAAGTGAAGTGCTTTGATTTTAATTTGCGTGCTATTATTTATTATTTAAATAATGGACGTTGTAAGTTATTATTTCATCAGTGAAATGAAAAAATGAACTTCGGATTCCTTCCGTCAATCACTTAATGTTGCCATTGCGAATCGACACAACAATTTATTCTTTTGCGCATAGTTGCATAATTATATTGCTTTATATTATTTTGAGTTATGGTTTTATATTAGACATAATCAAAACAAGAAAACTCATTACATTTCATAGCTTTTCATTTTCTTTTACATCGTTATTTCTAGCAGCATTTGCAGAAAGAATAATCATAGTTGCTACCAAGTACATTTTTAATCTATATTATATTGTCTGTCGTTGATTCATAATGTTCACTGACTTCGGACAAAATTGTTATGCTATACCAGGGCGGTGAAAGTGAGGTTATAAATTATGCTTTATTATTGAGACTAAAAAGCCCTTATTTTGAATTTATATTGTTTTAAAATTTATAAATATAACTAATTTCAAAGAAATGGCTACTGTTTCAACTGCACCGGCTCCTGGCATGCACCAAATCGATCTCTCTAAATTAAATCTACACCAGTTGGCTCAGTTAAAGCAGCAATTAGATCAAGTGAGTTCTAAACTATTTATTGTATAATTTACTTATGTGACGTTATAATATATAAATATTAACGTACCTTTTACTTTTCCAGGAAATGCATGTTTTTCAAGATTCCATGCAAACACTTAAAATGGCTCAAAGTAAATTTGCGGATTCTGAAGAGAGCGTAGAGAAGATAACGCCAGATACGAACGGCAAGACCATTCTAGTTCCTCTCACTGGATCAATGTATGTACCAGGCACCTTAGCAGACACTGAAAATGTTATCATTGATATTGGCACTGGATATTATGCTCAGAAAGTAAGTACATCGTTGAATAATAGTTTCAGTTAGAGTAAAAGCTCCATATAGTAAGAAAAATATTTGCCTGGCTGAATGATTTTAATGTTTCAAATCAGCTGGATCAATAACTTCTACTACAGCATCTCTAGATCAGTTTCTTTCAGATACTACTGGTTATGAGTGTTCCTTTATCATGTGTCACATTAATATTATTGGAGTGGTAATTCCGACCTTTACATTTGGGGAATATCTAACAGATTTATCCTTAATAATAAAACTTCACTCTTCAGCCTCCTATCAGATGATCTAAAGAAGACAGCGAGAGGCTGCTGGATTCCGAAGGCTGAGGACCGGAAGTAGTGGCGGCGATTAGGGGGGTCTATGTCCAGTAGTGGAAGGCCTATAGGCTTATGATGATTACAACAACTCCAATGCTTAGATTTCTTCAGGATATAATCCCCAGTTAGGGTTGGAGCTTAAGCAAAGACAAATTCTTATGCCCCCAAGCTGTGTGAGAGAGTCCTTGCACTTACAATTCCAATGTAGTATTAGTGGGTGAAAATCTCACAGCCTAGTCATTATATTGAAACTATTTTGTTTGTATGAGTTATGGCAATAATTAATTAAAGCCAATAATATCCAAGATATTATTTTTGTAAAAAATAACAAATAAATGTTTCACAATAACTTTCACCTAATGTATTGCTCTACAGAAACTATATTCACAGATTAACAAGATGATGTTAATAATCCAATTTTGACCAGAGAGTGGTATTGCCACCTTTGATATTTTATGACTAAATAATATTTACAAATTATTCCTCCTATAGGCAGAGAGGACCGAGTGGCAGATACCTCTGTCTCTCCATTATCAATCATTATCAATCCATCAATCTGTTAATATCATTATGAAGGGGTTTTTTTTTAAGTGTGTGTTATTATTTTATTATTGTTATCCTTATTAGTGTGTTTTTGAATAGCATAGAAATAAATTAAGATAAATAATGACAAGTATTTTCAGTTTTAAGGTCACCTCAGATGTCTTAGTACATACAAAGAGGATGAGTCATCACATTGTGTTTTTGTTTAAGGATTCTTTGTCTGGTTTACTTTATAAATTAGTATTTTTCATACTCAGAAGGCATAAAGATCTAGGCAAAAATCTTAAACATTTAGTGGTGCTTTGCTTTTATTAGATGTTTTCCCAAGGAGTGTGTAAATGGGATCTATTCATGTGTGGGAATGTTTAACAGTTTGGAAGGAACTATTGGCAGTGTGTCAATGAAATATTTAATTAATAAAATAATGAAATATTGGTAATGGACAGTGGACCTGTTCGAACAAAATATGATCACCAATGCCACTGAATAGTAGAACCTCAAAGGAATCATGCTCCATATGCTAAATATGTAAATTCCATATGTTGATTGCTAGTTGATTACACATAAAATTTTCCTTTTACAGGACATAGAAAGTGCTAAAGATTATTTTAAAAGAAAAGTACAGTTTTTAGCAGAACAGATGGAGAAGATTCAGTCTATAGGTATAGAAAAGACTAAGGTACGTGAGGCAATTTGCATGATGATGGAGATGAAAATGCAAGCTCAGGCACAGAAGGCAACCACTTCATAACATTTAATTTACATATTGTTTCTAGAATTGCTTGCTTAACAGTTCAATTCCTTTATTATTCATCCAAAACTAATGCATTTTTACTTTATATGTTCTTGTTATATTAATAGTGTTAAAATGCAACATGACAAGGTAATTTGTTCTATTATTTACTCTTTATCATTTCATAGACTATGGAAAACCTACATAGAGTATAAAGAAATGAGTCAAACTTGTAATATGAAATGTGTGCATTTGAATTTAGCTAAAGAAATGATAACTTTGTGAAGGCACATTAGATTTCAGGTGCGGCAACTTTTGTGCTTCAACCGTTGAATTTGTCATACACATTATTTGTAACTTTATGATCACAAAGAGTACAGTTATTGCTATTTTGTATGATATACTTTGTTTGAAAAGGCGATAAATAAATTATTGAAAGTGTTTAATAGTTAATTGTATATTTTTCCCATTCCTGTTTTCTTTTTGATGCTATTCAATAATCCCCTATTTATGTGTGCTCGTAACATCATGCCTGAAATCCCCGCAGGGTAGGCAGAGGAGTGTAGTACACTCCCACGTTTCACCAGTTATGTTTACGTCCCATTGAAATAGGTGGTGAGTCTAATGAGTGTGACTTTTTCTTTTACCTTTTTCTTAGCACTTGGCAGTTAGATGCATAACACATGTATGAACGCATAAGCGTAAAACGTAAAAAGAATGTTACTATTATGCGACGGGGAACGGTACAACGCCCTCTTTTGACGGTTGTCTGAACTACTGTTTTTATAGGCGTTGTTTTTCACAACTCAATTACGGGATGGAGCTGGGGCTCTCATCCGTCTACTTTTGATGGGGGCAAGGGAACTTCGCGCCCGTCATGGCACTCACGGCAAATCCTATTGTGTCAACGTTAGACGACCTTGTGTCTACTACCTAGACCTATGCTAATACCTATTAATTACAAGATGCGATGTATTCTCTTTTGCTACGGTCTGATAGTGCGACATCACGTGTTTGCAAAGCGAATTCGTGAAGTGCAGTAGTTTGGAATTCGACATTATCAATTAATTTATTGTTGATTTAACTTTAAGGCAGCAAACACTATTTAAAAGTTCTCCTAATGTAGTTTAAAGTTCACGTATTTGCTGTTCTATTATTTATATTCCCTTTGTATTTTATAAAATTAAAAAGATAATGTGAATTTGTCAACTTTTATTAAATATTTCCTTAATTGTCTACGTCCCAATATATTTCGAAGCAAATACGGTAACTGGCCATTGTCCAAGTTATGTATATTCTTGCAGCATTTGTTGAAGTGTTGCCAATTTTTGTCATCAAATGCTACCGATATCCCGATGTATATGGGTGAAGATGTTGATTTTAACCAAAATATATGCAGACGGCGTGTAAAGGGTTCCAAGTTCCAACTTCGGGCACAGCTAACTTCCCCTGCTCATGGTGCACTTTGTTGTATAACACACGAGGCACTGGCGTCGGGCAGCAGCGTGGTCGGTGCAAGATTATATATGTGCTCTACGAATCCCAACCCGCATGCCTAGTGTGGGGAGCATGGGTAAAAACCGCTTGAGTGGGTAAAATACTTTCCTGCGTAGTCGCTTTTTTTTGTTCACTCTCCTCTCAATACACGAACGAGGTTGACCCTCTTATCTCAATTTGTTTCTTAGCCTCTGACATGATTATCGCTCTCACACCATAACAGTTGAAGATAGTGACGAAAGAAGGCTGAAATGTCATTATTTTGGCACACCAAACTTTCATTCAAAATATCATAATAATATGATATTATAAATTTATATTAGAAATATATGGCACAAAGGTATAACCTACCTATAACAGATAGTAAACAGAAACGAAAACGTATAATATGGAATTTAAGAAATCCTAATGTCAAATTAAGCTAAATTACCCAGCATGATGCTATTCTGTGAACAATACTACATTCCTATGCCATACTCCTTCGCGAAAATACAGGGAGGGTGTTATGTTATATTAAAAATAGTTAAAAAAGAGAATATGTAATATGTTAGCAATGGTCGTAACTTTTGCATCGATATGGAACCAAACAAACTTTGTATTTTTTGCTTTGTAGTCCGATAGAAGAACGTGGTAGGTTTATTAAAATTTGTCTCTCTTTTGAAATATTATATTAAAAAAAGCATTTATGGTATGTGAGATGTAGTATATACGTTCATGCTAAGTGGTTTCTTTTTATTTATATGTATAATAGATGTCCTTTGACTTTCCTTTCCACTACTGTAATTAAATCTATAGTACGGGCTGCCGATAAAAAAATACTATTTGGAGTTCTCTTAAATCAAGATAGACTGACACCGAGGCCAGAATAAGCCAGAATAGCAAAGGTTGTTCTGAATTTAAATAATCGATAATAATATATCCTAAATAATTGTAGTATGTGTAATAGTATTTAAATACATTTGTGTAGAATTTATAACAGTCTCTAAGTAACTAAATTGCTTTCTTGTGTGGCAGTCAACGGTTGAGTTAACAAATATCTTAGCTGTTAAAGCAATTGGAAGTCAGGGGCTTATGTCACTGTTATACTGCGTATGGGGTAGACACGCAGTCATGCTCACATTTGTGTTTTCATAAAATATCAATAGAGAGTAGCTCTTGATAAAATTATGGTAACTTTTGCTATTCTGTACTAATAATATAACTTGCAATCAATATTATATATTATTCAGGACTAGTAAGATTGAATGTCCTATTTACCTTATAATCATAATTAAAATGTAACGTCATGCCTGTAATTAGGTAGGGTAGGTAGGGTAGGCATAGGAGAGTAGTACACTCCCATATTTCACCAGTTACGTTTAAGTCCCGTGGAATAGGTGGTGAGTCTATTGTTATACACCGGGCAAATTTCCAGACTCCGAGCCATTACTAGATATTCTAAATTAGAAAAATCCAATAATACTCTATCCGGGATTGGAATCCAAAACCTCCCGGATCGGCAGTCGCGTTTGAAACCACTCGACCAACGAGGCAGTCGACCAAGAGGTAGTCGTTAAAGTTATTCATAATTATACAGAACTTATTTTTACATTGATATAGCTAATACCTGTGAGGCAGATACTAAGACATCCGCTGAAAGTATTAAAAGTGTAAGCAATAGTGAAAAAAAGAAAAACATGCGACACCAAAGTATTTTATTTTATAGGCCAAAATGATAGCGCTGGTATCTAGATATAGTCGCTTAATAAACTATCTTAACGTTCATTTATCTACATTATGTTTTAATACTCACAAAACGATATTAACTAAATAAGGCAACGACTATTCCTTAATTTTGAAAACCATTTCTAAACATCTGGAAATAAACGTTAATTTGAAATTTGTTTATGAACACGTGAAATGGTGTTTACATACGAGAAAAACGTTTAAATAGTGGGCAAAATTCGAAAATTACAGTGGCTAGTTTTACTGCAGGTACGTACAAATTTTAAAGAACGTTATAAGCCTGGTAAATATGCTATTAAATATATAGTGATGTTTGAGAGATCATGATGCGACCTTTTTCTCGGCCATACAATAATTTTAATTATTTATACGACATTTGTTACATATGTATTTATAATGACATTGTACAATGTAATTGTATAATTATCATAATATATGAAAAACATGTGCCAGTTTAATGTTACTTGTCAGTTTTTGTGGTCAAAGTCAAGAGCACCTAATCCATTCAGTATGTATTAGTAAAATCATTTGTAGTATTCTACTAGAAGTATAAGCTAGTAGATATTTACATTTTGTTACATAATATCTTACTCGTAATTATATCATATTTTATTATTTATGTAAATCGTACAAATAACAAAAATGTGATTATACCATTGTGAAAATCGCCATCGACAAATACATGTCACCATAACACCGTAACCTTTATTAGATTTATGAGTTCGTAAGTTCGTTCGTTATATACACGTCACAAATGTTCACAGGCTGAACATTATTAAACGAACAGATCACTCGCCTGCTCGGCGAAGTCCTTATCTCAAATGGTGTAGTACTCCGGTGCAAAATCATTTGCAAGATTGCTAAGGAAGTGAAAATCAGAGGACGAGTTGGAATTGTCGCCGGCAGCGGGTGCGGCATGTGTTGCCTCGTAAAACTGCTGGAAGGAGCCATAACCGTCTGCACATTCGCCGGTACTATATGTTTCTGCAGTCACAGGTCCCTGGGCGTTACTTGGACCATAAGCTGGTCCTGTCGCTGAACCACTTTGTGGGCCTCCATAAGCGCTTGCATCGTAATATGCATTTTTTCCATATTCATTACCGTGGGCATTCTTTTGATTTTCAGTACCGTAGTATCCATGAGCATGCTCGTGTTGTCCGCTCTCATGGTAATGGTAGCCGTAATGACTGTTCGAGTAGGCCATGTGCTCTCCTGGATATGCTTGCGATTGGTCATATCCAGGATGACCATAAGCCACCTGTTCTTTGCCGTAGGCCGAGTAGCCGTAGTTTTGATAAATTTCATGTGGATAAGCTTGTCTGGATCCGTTTGTAGATCTCGTTGCTGGCGAACCATCTTGCTGTCTTGGGTGTTGCTGGTTTCGTACATAAGCATGTTGATCGCTGCCCTGTATTGCTGGTCCATAGGCTTCGTATGTTCTGTTGCTTTGTTGATATTGTGTCAATTTCCCCACAAATTGCTTGGAATCCATACGGAAGTCGGGGTGGGGTACAAATTGACCTGGAGGGGCATTGCCCCTGATTACGTATGGTGGCATAGCATTT
>DWMG01001112.1:0-16198 GCA_018244855.1 Elbella merops
ACCGGTGAAACGTGGGAGTGTTCTGCATTCCTCTGCCTACCTCTTCGGGGATTACAGGCGTGAAGTTACGTTTTAAGTTATAAGAAGATTTGTACATATTGTTTGCGTAATTCGGAATTATGCATATTGTGAGAATGTGTATATTATTCATGTTTCTTTTTATAGATACGAAACATTTTTTTGTATACGTAACACCGTCGTCAACTTCTTTCCTGAAATATTTTTTGTATAACAAGAGAATTCTTTGTCTACTAATAATGTTGATCTAGAAATTCTGAAACGTTCAACTTTGTACGTTAGCGAAAGTAAATAAATACACAATGTATAATAGATATAGTCATTTATCAAATCTAACACTAAATTGTTAAGTAGAAAGGCAATCGTAGTAGATATTCTCAATAATATCCGTGCAACATAACGTGGGGCCAGTGTTGCCATTTCTGAGTATTTTTTCGCAGGAAGTTTGTTTGTCGAGACGGAGCCGCGAATGTGTCAATGTCTTGTTTATGGACAGTGATAAATAGGAAACCGCGGACCTCTATTTCACTTTCAGTCTCAGTGTTTTTGTGTGCCAGCGAATTTTCTACGAATCATGTAGAAGCATGTATGTGAATTTTAGCAAAAATTTTTTTTTGACTAAAAGTTAAGAAAATTGTTCATTTCTTAGTTTAAAAAATACCAAAACGCTATAAGACAATTTAATTTGGTTTTAATTTTGTGCCTAACATAGCATACAATGTTTGGTTTGATTGAGGATTACATGTGAATTATGTTTTATCTTAAAATAGGATGGTACATTATAGAAATTGTAACAGTAACATAGAAATTCGTTTTTGTAATATTACACCACGGATGCTATACTTATTTTATATTTCCGCGATCAATCTTTAAATAGGTTTTATTTATTATATACCTACTTTGAGTTGACATACAACCAGATATATATTTTATAAGAGTTAAAAATGCAAATTACCTTCATAAAATCGCGTTGAAACAAATAGAGCGAGGCCTGTAGTGGCAATAATTTTTTTTTACTATCACAGCGTATTTTTGTAGCTGACAGCAACCCTTTTTACGTACACGGCGGGGAATAAGTCTCTGCTGCGAAAGCCCTGAAGCATATTCCGTCACGCTATTCCAGTACAAGTATACAGGTTATTAGTGAGTAGTTAACATGTTTTTAGATACTATTAAATCGCTTTTAAGGCCCCCGACGAATTTAGGGACCGTTACCTAATGGTAACAACTAAGACTAACTGCTAATGTACCCTCTGAAACGCAGCGAACTCTGCGAGTAGTGGTCACGTACACAAGAGCTACATGTGCCTGGTGAAGCTTAATTTTACAAATCGCTTGCAGTCCATACAGCGTCACGTGAACGCGGACTTTGTACTTCACTGCGTGCTTTATTTACTATGTGTAGTATAATGAACCACACATTAATCTTATAAAACGTAATTCCCATCACATGTTGCGATATATCTTTTCTAAATATATAGTCCTTAAAGACATTCAAGTGATGCCAAGTAAATTCGTACCAACAGCTACTAATAATGGTATTTAACATAAATTAATGAAGCGAACTAAAATGGCGTCCATCGCATGTAGAGTCTATGCGAGTTGGCATCGCGCTACTGAGAATATCAGCGCGCTGCCAAATACGTGTAGCTTATATAAAAACTTATAAATTCCTTAAATATAAATACACGTGTCGTTGTAAATTAAACAAGATGGAAAATATAGCTTAATTACGTTATAATAAAATATTGTCCTTGAATGGGCGACATTATAACTGTATCATACATCCATGCATTTATTTAAAAAGAACGCTAGGTTTAAACAACAATAAATTCTGAAAACAAATGTAACTTACATACACATTCAATTACGTACGTCTCTCTGCAATTTATATTCTTAAATACCTCCTACGTATTAAATTCCTAATAGATTCATTACACAGATGCCAAGGCAATTTGTAGAGGTATTTAACATAAATTAGCGTAGTGAACTAAAATGGCGTCCATTGCATGTAGAGTCTGTGCGGGTTGGCGTCGGGTAGTGATAGAGCCAGCGCGGTGCCAAATAGCCTCGGCCGCTTATCATTCGGATTACGTCGACTACTGTGTACATACATACGTTCACGAACTCTATCAACCCAATACCTAACATTTTCAATCTATTTGCAACTTAAATGTGTGAGGCAGTGTTCCCATTACTAGAATATTGTCGTCAATTAAATTATTTCATCTTGTAACTTCAATCACTAGATACATTACTATTTTAAACCATTACAGGAAAAAAATCTTGTTATTTGAAGGTTTGGTTACTGATATACAGCGATACACAAATCGATTACTGGATTTAAAATAAACAATCGAAAGGCCGAATTGACTGCCCTGTTGGTCCAGTAGTTGCAAGTGCGACTGCCCATCGGTAGATCCGGGGTTCAAGTCCCGGGTCGGGTACTATTGGATTTATCTAATTTAGAATTTCTAGTAGTGACTCGCTGTCTGAAATTGTGCCCAGTGTATGGCAATAGGCTCACCACTCGTTTCACCCGTAACTGGTGAAACGTGAGAGTGCCTCCTCCCAACAGTCACATTTGGAGGTTACAGGCGTGATGTTACGTTTTTTTTAACAATCGAAAGGAATATATAACGTTCCTAGTGACGTATACGAAATTTCAATTTACAATTGTATAGGCAACAACATTATACGTAATACTATCAAAGCAGTTTGGGAACAATCCCAATAAAAGTTTGGTATTTTGATATTCTCATACAATTTTCGGATATAGGTTGAAGGGAAAACGACGATGCAGACGGTGTACTGCCCGTGGCCGAAACTATGCAAAGTGATTCCGTTTGCGCATTGCTACCAAATGTTACCAATGGAATTTTGTTTGTGCCTTAATAGCGTCCAATCATTTAATCCCCACTTCTCAGAGCGTGTGTGAAAATTTAGCTAAAACGGTCGCCCCAGTTGTACACTATAAAATAAACGTGAAAGGGATAGTAAATTCAAACGACGCTGTATTTTATATTCGGACAAAACGAATAGCGGCAGTCAAAATTAACGCAGTGGTCAAAGCGCATTTTCCGCCCAGTTTTATGTGTCACGGATCAGATTTTCGACATTCATAATACATCGTATCTGTGTATAGGCGGGAACAAAAAACGATTTTCAGCGAATGCGCTCGTGATGCAATCTACTGGCAGTGCATTTAAAAATGTTGCCGCATTTTTTTTACAAAATTGTGGATTTTTCCAGGCCAAGGCGTCTAAAGGGAGCTGATGACTTGGAAAGCATTGGTCTCCCCGCTCGATTTGCACTGGAAATTGATTTTATAGCGATATAGGGTTCAGTTTCTAAGCTTTTTGTGTGTCATCGCTTTCGCCTTGCGTTCATAAATTTGCTTTTGTTGTTGTTTACCAATAAAGGCAGCCTATGTACTGAATTTACCTTCATCGGAGTGAAATACGTCGAGAAAGTTACAATTAGTGAGTATTTCGGTCTGTGGACGATTTTTGTTATTAATATAGTAAGCTACTTATAAAAAATATGTATGTACATAATATCATACCTTTATATACACTATGTACAAATATAGATACATAATTCATATTTATTATATAATATACTCATTTACATATGTGTATATATATATCGACAAATGTATTAATAAAATTCAAATTTTTGAATTATGCTAACTTTTACAACGATACACATAGATACCTATACATTCTCGTATTATAATATATTCGCTATTGAAAAATTCTACCTCACTGATATTATATAAAATTTATTTATAATGGGTTGTCATATAAAATACGCTGATATAATATTGCGCTCCAAATAATCCTTGTTTATTGCGGCTTGAAACTGCGCTCCGGTGCCCAGACCGACAGCGCAGGATACTGGTTTTCCGCTGAGCGATTGATATTTAACTTTAGCCTGGCGTCGAAATTGAGGATCAAGTCTTAGTACCTATGAAGTTAATTTTGGCGCAACCGGCATAGCTGTATTTAGTTCGAAATTCGAATTACGTTGATCATAGGTCGACAACTCAAATCCTACTATTATCCATATTAAATTTGAAATTCGAATCATGTTTATTATAGATAACTCAAATTCAACTGTTATCCATATTTAATACGAAATTCGAATCATCTTTAACATAGGTAGAAGTAACACAAATCCTACTATTATCCATATTTAATTCAAAATTCGTATCATGTTTATCATAGATAACTCAAATTCTACCATTATCCATATTTAATTCGAAATTCGAATTATCTTTATCATACATAGAAATATCTCAAATGATACTGCTATCCATATTTAATTCGAAATTCGAATCATGTTTATCATAGGCACAAACATTTCAACCTACTGTTAAAAGATAATAGGAGTAATGGAATGTATGAGCACTGAATGTTTATAGAGCCAAATATAAATTAAAGAGAAATATGGCTAAAATTAAATTTAATCCTTGTCACTTTTTCCCATGGACAATTGGACATGGGTCTTTTCTTAGAATGAAAAGAGTTAAGGTTGCAGTCTATTAATATTTACTATATATTATCATAAAAGGTTAACTGAAAGATTACTATTTGTAATAAGACTATTCAGTTATGATATATACATGTTGTACTAGATTAATTTTAAAACTATGTGCCATTTTATATAAGTATCTTCGCATGAGATACATAATTTTGTCCTCAATTTCATACATCATCACCGTGACTCACGTACTGAATCTTGTGGAATCGTAGCTAAATAGGATAGAAAATTTTATACTGTAATCACTCGTTTGTGCAATAATTTCCGGTAGATTTAAAATCTACTATCAAGGTTCTATAATCAAATGTTACTGGATTTCTTGGCTGCTTCAAGATAAACCAATACTTTCCATAGTTCAGCCAACGACGATGTGGCCATAGTATTGTAATAGTAAGTTTTTGTAACAGTACAAAAATATTTGCTAAATACTTTGGTACGTTACTACATGCTTAGGACAGTTTAACTCTGCCATAAGCAGCAAATAACTATCCAAGGGCTTACGCAAGCCAACACGACAACATGCCTGTACTTTCTCCAGGGATTGCCGGTAAAGCCAGCCAAACTATGAAACCACCTTTGTACAGACTAAGCCTTGCGAAATTGCTGTGATTCTGTAGACTGTAAAAACTTAAACACTACTGTTAGTACTATAGTTCATCTTATTCCCATTTTCTATTTACTTGTAAAATTGTAATTTAAAATTGGAAATATTTCTATGTATTTCTTTTATCCTAATTTGATTCCTCTTGATATTTTTATGTAAAACCTATATACCAAATGACAGTAGGCGACCATATATTACGTTTAAGTAATGCTGTATACCGTATAAAATCAGTTTATATTTCAGCTCTACTTCATATATTGAAGAATATAAAGAAAGGCACGAACGATTTATTACAACTAGAAGGATCCTATTACGCGAACATAATGCCTCTACGTACGATATCCCGAGGTGTCGTTTCCTGTAGTCCTTATAATCGCTCTTTTGCCGAACGGCGTACTTGCTTTACGTAGAAAACTTTTGCCGCTCAAGTTGCGAGACGTCTCTGAATAATGTCTCAGCGTGTGTGAGCGAGTGCAAAGCAAAGTGTAACTGTATTTGGATTTTGCTTATTTTAATATTTACAGTACAGTAAGATCAGTATGTTTTGTTAACATTCTGATATTAATACATATACTGTACATACAAACATTAGCATTTGTCAATAAAATGATTTGAATGGATTGCCGCGTTGGTTGAGTAGTCGTAGATATAATTTGAATTTTGTAACTCGAAATTCCCTGTAGTAGCTCGGAGTCTGGATTTGTGCCTGATACCTACTCAATAACAACGGCCGTAAATTTGTGACTGCTAAAAAGATAAATAGTACTCAGTTTCAGTAATAAGTTCAGGAAATAATATTTTAATAAACCTGACAAAATATTTTTAATAATTACGTGCAATTCTAATATTTATCATTCGATGATGAATTGCTTCTATTTAATGCCTGCGTGGGACTTCATAAGAAGTGTAGCCGAACTCGGCTCCACAACAAACTTGCCGTGACTCAATAACAGGGCGGTAACTCGCACACGAAACTATTCAGCAACGACACTCGGAGTTACGTCCTCTCGGCTTTTGTTTGTATTGTTCTCCTTTCACCTTAACTTGTATCGTGTAATCTTTGCTAATATAAAAATGTTGTAACTAGCCTAACATATGCTTGTACGTATTAGGACAGTAGTAGGTAATCAGTTTTTGAATGGATGACTGGTAATCTTCATATTTATAAATTTTTCTAGTTTTAAATTGCACTACTAGCAAACCCTACTCTTTTCAATGGATAATACACGTAATGCCTTATCTAGGGTCTTTAGGCCAGTTCTATGTTTAAAAAGCAAGTTAGCTAACCGGTTGGCATGTTCGTGTAAAATTGAAGGGCATAAATGTGTTGAAGACAAAGCTTAAATAATTTTATAAAACAACAACAAACATTCTATACTTAAGTCAATAATTAAAACAGCAATTTTGTGAGATAAATTGTCTTTTTGATTTCATTTTTCAACAGCTTTGCTTCTACGAAACATGCATTTAGGTATGTGTACCCGTCAGGACGTTGACACGTCGCACTGGAAAATGTGACCTGTTGTTTGCACGAATTTCTAGGCCGCACCAAAATGGTACATGAGGCGTAAAAATGTCTTCTGTATGCTATATTTAGTAGAAGTCAGTCTGATTGCGACTTTATGGTCATAAATAGCTCTGGTGACTAAGTAAGAATGATCTAACATTAATATTTGCGTACTGTGCCTTTATATCGAAACAGAGCAGTCCGCAAAATAGAAAATCCAGTGGTACATTCGTAGCCCACAATAGGATAAACAATTCGTTTTTATAAGCAGAATCTTATTATACATGCCTGTGAAGGGCCATCATTGCCTGAAGAAAGCGCCAACGGAACAGAGATGTGATTTATCATAGGGCATTGTCACGGGACCAATTGACGTTTTTCCTTCTATCATATATTTTGATATATTGGGTGTTGTTTGTTTACTTTTGTGTTGGTGATTTTAGGGAGGAAAATAAATTTGTTACTTTCCAAATTTTTTAGCTTCAATACTTTATATGGTTTAGGTATAGTGAATTGACATGGAGTTCATCCATTGCCAAGTGGTTGCGACCATTCTGAGGCTAATATTGTGCCTGGTTACACCCTGCACAAACTGTGTTGATCAGTTATCTTTCCAATATTACATTCCAGAAAGTTGTATCCAGTTTCAAAAGCTATTTAATTTTAATCAATCATGAGAATGTTGAAGTCAATGGGTTTAATCTATATCAATAATTCAAATATTTTATTCCTATTAAACAACTACATCAAAGATAAAATATAATTGCAGTATCACAGTAGGAATTGAAATAAAACAAAACGGTTGATTATTGTAAAAATTGTGATATATTCTTTCTTAAACTATGAATATTTAACTGTACAAAATACATGCTGATTTCTAATTTACATATCAATATATCATATATATTTAATTTAACAAATTAACCGAATCAAATATATTATTCAATGGCTGGCGAAGATCGGTCGTTCGTTAATGCTTTCCTTAGTTTCACTGTTGCAAACTGTTGAGGCCTGCATTCAAAAAAACGTGTCTCAGTAGTACTCGTACATACAAGATTAAAGTTTTACAGCTAAAATTAAATCTCTAAAGATACTTCAAATATACGTTAACAACATCAACAAAATTATATATTTCAAAGACGTTTCTTCCGTACAAAGTTTTTATTTGCTCAAATTACGACATTTTTTAATTATCATGTATAATTAGAAAATTATAGTAGTATTAAAAATATTGTTGCAATCAGAGCAAAAATGTCAACGACAGTTTCATTTACCGGCATATCCAGTGATAGATTTACTGAAAGCGTTTATTTAACGAGCTCACTCTGTAAAGAACATTTTCGCTGTTGAAAAAAGATGTGGAACATGTTACGTCAACGTGGCTCGAGCACGTACTTGCCTCTTTTATCACTTTTTAGCGTTAAAGTCTACTAAAACTCGTTTTAAAGGACTAAATGCGAAAATTACGATGGATTTTTTGTTCCACTTTTACTTTGAAATGGTAAGTGCCAATTGAATACTAGTTTCAACGTGTGTAAGAATTAATCATAGTTATTTACTAAGGTTTTATTGTTTTTTTTAATGAATGGGCTGAATACTTATTGACAAGTTTTAAATTTTAGCCATTTCAGGGAAATGGTTAAAATTATTTTTTTTTTTCCCATGATAAAATTACCACTGGGATTCAATCATACAAGATGCTTAAAGCTTCTAAGACCAGCAATAACTTACTTTACATTATAGTTGTTTGCTAAGAATACAGGTATATTAAAATCTCGAATTTTATATATATGGTTAAATAAAACATTACCCATTTATATCCACCCAGAATAAAAGATGAAACGATAACAACAACAAAAAATATACAACGCAAGTGTTCACTCGGTTTAGTAAAAATGACTACGTAAAGCGGTAATCTACGAATAGTATTACATGACTAAAATAAAGATACACACATTGCTTACGAGCAAATATAAAAACTATGTGGAGTAACAAATCTTTTTTAGCAAAGTAAATTTGTAATGGGCAGAACACAAAATATATCAGTGTAACAAATTTAGAATTTTTTATCATACTTAAAGTATTCTGCAATTATATTACTCAAAACTATAAAAATAAAACTTAAAAATTACTACTTGTACATGGCAGTTTCCCGACCCCATAAATCATACCACGGCCCAAACGTATGACCTTCCTCTGGCAAATCCGTTGCTTGTGAGGGCCTCTTTAACAATTTTGTACGCGGGAGTAATTGTGGTCTCTGCTGTTTCAACGCTTCATTGAATTTTTGATCATCTGACTCACTGTAAGGACCCTCACTTCTACGATCTGTAAAGCGTCTAGCTTCTAGTCTCGCCTCTTCTTGGCGTATCTTAGACTTTTCGGCTTTTTTAGAGTCTGTCTCATAATCATACCGAGAGGCACGTCTTTCTTGATCACTAAAGTACGATATATTCGATTCATAATATCTCTCTTCTTTCCGACCATTGTATTGTAATGTGCTGTCATCATAGCTCCTATGTATTCTATGCCGCGGTCTTGTGTCTCTGCTCTTTGTGTCTGTAAAATCTTTTTTTACTTGTCGTCGATCTAGTGAGTAATCAATTCTCGGTTCCCTGTTTTCAAAGTTTCTTGTAGGTTCTTTTTTCTGATTTCTAGTTTCAGCTTGAGGGTATTCTTTATGATTTTTATTATCGAAATTATTGTGCTGACGGAATTTTTCGTCGTTATTTGGGCGTTTTTTGTACTTTAGGGTCCCCTCATCATGACCGTTATAAACATCTTCATTTCGAATATCATTATTATTACGCTCTGCAGTCACTCCGTAACGATCGGTATGCAATTCATTATCTTTGTACTTCAAAGTTTCAGAAGAAGCTGAGAATGTTTTAATTTCTTTAGAACTGTCTTTGAAAGTCTTGAATTCCATTTTAGGCGGAGTACGTTCATGTGACGATTTTTTATTTTTGTCCGTAATTGTAGCTCGTACATGGGGTTTAATTGGAGTTACTTCTATTTCTTCAAATTCTGGCATATACGCATTTTCTTTGCTATTTTTGACTTCATCATTTAACAACTGAGCTTGCCGACGGCGATCAAGTTCTTGTTGCTTCTTAGATGTCATGTGATCGTCAACTATAATACAGTCATATGGATCAGTACTCGAAGCAATAGAATTAACATCGGAACTGCTGTCATTATCATATCTTTGCAAAATTTCTCTTCGTTTTACGGTTTTCATTACAAAGCCTTCGCCATTTTCATCATTATAAAAACTGTTTTCAAAGTTAGTTTTTATAGTACTCGTATTAGTTAAATCAGAGTGCCGAGATTCATTTCTCGGAATAAATTCATCTTGTTTTTCTTCAACAATAGATTTTTCAGACATACTTTTTTTGGTAATTTGTGATTGAATATAGTTATCATTCAATTTCCTCCCCTTTTCTAACCGTTCCTCGTTTTGAATTGAGCCTAAACTTCGGGCCTGACGTATTCCACCGTTAATCTTGACATCTTTTCTGTCAATTGTTTCGTGCGCTCGCGATTGAACATTTTCTTTGGATGCCGGTTTTTCAACACCATTGGGTTTTCTTTGTTCAGGTATGTCAGGTGCTGGTCTTAACTCTTTTTTGAGCTTGACGAAGAGCTTTTTCTTGTATTCCGGCACCGTATCAACAATATCACGGTGTTGCCAAAGAGACATACCCTCCATTATTTCTTCAGAGGTTGTACGGCCAAATTTCCAAAATGATTTAGTTCTTTTAATTTTTTGGGAGTCTTTATCCATTTCAAGCATATTGCGTAAAAGTAGCTGCTGATCGTCGGTTAAATATCCGTTACTTGTGCCATTTTGTTTCACACCACGTTTCAAGCTTTGGGTTTTTAATAGGTAGGATTTATGGTCGTAGTTATGCTGAGCTGATTTACTACGAAAACAAACAAAATAAAAATATAGCCATAAAATAAAATAAAAATAAAATGAAAGCAACAAAAATAACAAGCTAAAAACAACAACGCATGCATATTGGGGTCCTAATTGCACATACCTAATAGGTACTCGATGTCGTTGGGCCTCTTCATCGCTATAATCTACATCAGGTTGTGGCGGGGGTTCGTTTGAGAAACCTGAGTCATTGGAGCTATGCAATGACACGTTACCAACCGCACCGACAGCAGATACCACAGTCTTAGCTGGCGCTGCTTTGTTTTGAGCCAACTGCAACCATTAGTAAGTATGTAAATAATTTTCAGAATGCAAATAAAATCAAATTAAACATCAAAATTAAAGAAAAAGTTACATGTATTAAGCAACCTATTTACCTGTGATCTCATTGGTAATGTTTGTGGTCCAAAACTCCTTGTTTCAATTACTGCGTGTGTTGTAAAGCTGGCTGCCGATGTCGAGTTTTTTATGGCGCTGGTGGTTGACGACGTCGCTGACGGGTGAAAAGTGGCACTAGCTGAAGAGCTTAAAGCACCAGGAGATGGAGCCGGTAGAGTTGGGGGTAATCCTGGTGAACTAGTACCCAGGCGGCCCTGAGATACAAATGATAATATTTTATTTGAAGCGATGACAGATTTATTTAACTATAATGTAGATTATTTATACGTTCTAAAAATTACCTTGGTAACGTGATGTGCAGTAACAGTGTCGCCAAACATGCGCGCTGGCGGATGTGTGTGTGAATGAGTGGTTGTATTGCTTGAAGAAATTTGCGCATGCGCCACAGGAGCCGGCGGTGGAGTTTCACTTGGTGTCTGTACCGTACTCCAGCGAGCTGGTGAGTTGCCCCTGGAATATTGAAGTCATTTATTAATTATTCCTTTCAACAGACTGTTATTAATGAATGGTTAACTGTTGTTATTAATTAATTGGTATTTTTTATTATAATGAAAGATATAACTATATTAATCCATGTTTTTTATACAAAAATATCAAACGTCATATTTCGTAGTGTAGTGTTATAGAAAAAATTAAAATGGTACTATCTTATTCAAAGCTTAGTCAAATCAATTACCCTAATTCCTCGGTAGGTATCAGTTCCGTATAAGCCAGAGGGAACCATCCAGCGCTGTGTGTTCGTAAGTTTTCTCCATATTGCCATCCTTTAGTCCTGTCTCCTAGGAGCGCGAGGACATCTCCTTGTTGGAAACTCAATTGGTTGTCGCCGGCTGCTGCATATGCATATAGCGCTCGTGCAAGAGGTGGATCGCGTGACGTACACGTTGGTGGTGCGAGTGATGACGGACGAGTCGTTGTACGAGTGTCGGTATCTGAACA
Source organism: Elbella merops (assembly GCA_018244855.1). Lineage (NCBI taxonomy): Eukaryota > Metazoa > Arthropoda > Insecta > Lepidoptera > Hesperiidae > Elbella > Elbella merops. The sequence continues at coordinate 11,956 of DWMG01001112.1, forward strand.
TGAATTAAATATAAATCGTTCATTCGTTGTTCGTTGTGTCTATAAAATAGACCTAACCTTGACTCTTGACTCATGCATGAAATCTTATATCCTTATATCTAAATAAAAAACAAAATGTTTCATATTTTTGGTTTTAACTAAAATTAAATACCAAGAATAGTTTTGAGAGATAATCGCTATAAATAACCAGTTTTGTCCTAAATTTCAAATACAAAAAGTCATTTTATGTATTGTCTTGTAATTTATTTATACATTCCAAGCTTGCGAGTGGCTATTCAACGTAGTAAGGGAATTTCGTTAATTATGATTCCTATAAAGTCAACGTAAATAGTTACCATGTTCGCTGGCATGCAATGTTTGAAGATTGAAATCGGATTTGGCTCTCGACAGCCCCTGAGCAGGTGAACCAAGTTCTCCAATAGATCGAACATCGAGACACGAGGCATCCACAGACCGAGTTTTACGTAAAGCGGAACCAACTGACGCTCGGTCGTCATCATCTCCATTACGCGGACTAGCATACACGTCTTCGTCGGCCCAGAATGAAACTTGCTGTTTAAGAAAACAATATTCATTACAATAAACAACCAATAACATCTTATTATTAGCATTTGCAATGTAACGTTATCAGATTGTAACAATGAAGTCCGTACCTCAAGATCATATCATAATTGATTAAACTATGCCAATTAAAACCATATTTCAATTATTGAAAGATTTATATAATTTAGATATTTATCGAAATGCTGTTTTGGTCACGCAAGAAATAAATTTTCTCTGGTGTTATACTTATCCCATTTTGTAAATTTTATTCAACCAAGAACCTTATCCCAGTGATGCGGTTGATGATAAAATAATTATTTATAATAGCTTTTTCGTTACGGCCTTTTGTGACCCGAAGCGTAAGTATATGAATATTTATGATGCAAATTTATTTTCCTTAGGTGACCGCCAAACGTAAATCTTATAATAAAATTTCCCTTGACCCAGCCGTTTAAGCTTACCCTCATTCTGCTCACGAACATGGCTTCGACATTAGGCGGAAGGTACTCTCGAGTGCGAGACACTTCTAACCACTCATCGAGGCCTGCGTTGTAAGTAGCCGCGCCAGCGGTGTGGTAAGCGAGCCAGTGTTTCGCAAGGGAGCATTGTCGCTCTAGCACAAAACCATAGCGACGCCGTTCTTGAGTCATGGCCTAAAAGTAGATAGAAATGTGCATATGAACGCATTTCGATGTTTCCCCACACTAATCTCATGCAGCTATTCCGTTCCCGTTAGTTACCTTGATGTTAATTGGCGTGTACAGCGTAATAATCTTTGAAAGTAGAGGTGTGAAAGTTGTAACATTAACAAATTAAATATTTTTTTGTGGCACGAATATAATTCAATGTACGAGCGTTCACGCTGTGTAAACATCAATTAGCAACAATCTTGATTTTTGTTAATTTAATAAGAAAAAAGTGTACATCGTGTAGGATGTCGAAAATATTATGTAGCTACTTACATTTTTCAAGCTTTGCTCACAAAATGCGTCCAATTTTGTTTTTTCCTCCTCCAAAATTTGCATGCTCTGAAATAAAAACGATATTATTGTACGGAAAAAAACAGAGCGAATAAAAGTCACAATAAAGTTGGTCTGATTATCAAGTAAAGAAATCTTGGTCTCCATGCTTAGTATCCTCAATGACTAGCAATCACAGTCGTGATTAATATTGAAACCTCGCCAAAATTTTGATATGCTGCGAGCATATTAAAGACATTAGTTATTACGTCATAAATATATGTTATAATGTTTACTATAACATGAAGTATAAGTAATTCCTTTATGTTTGTTCTAAATTTTCACAACACAATATTTATAGTGCCTACTCGAAAAAAAAGTAAAAGTAGATTTTCACTTTTATCTGTCATTACCGCAAGCAATGCTATTTTTTTGTTTACAATAGCAGTATATGCGTCGAATACTTTTTAAAACCGTGTCAATTGTCAGAATTATTTGGGGTACCGCAATGCCGAGTCCCACAATATAGATAGACATTGTCTTTTGACATCATCAAATTAAAATTTGCAAAAGTTTAATTGAATAGCTCATTACCTTCATCTCTTTGTCCATTGCCGAGCCGACTTTAGTGGCGTTTGTTTTCTTCTTTCGTTGCTTTTTGATTGTGGCGGCTGCCTTGCTGTAGCTCTCCGAACGCAGCTTGTGTTGTTGCAAAAATCTTTTTTGCTCCGACTACAAATAACGCACATCTTTAGGATTTGAACTTTTGATATTAAACTAAGCAATCTCATATTACTGCAATATAAGCAATCTCTTATCTCTGTGTATTTGTCATACTCTTAATGTTTTCGAGGCAAAATAATTTCTTGGATTGCGTTGGCTAAAGTACATATTTTCACTTTTATCTGTTCCAATAAATTTATGTTCCAAATAAGCGATATGTTTATTATCGTTGACTACAGTTTTCTCGTTTAATAAAGAACAAAAACGCAATTTCCGCGCACCTAAACTACAGTTCGGGGATCTATGCTAATGAAATTCTTCTCGTTCGCTTCCAGGTGAAAATTAGGAGCGGACCAGTTTGAAAAATTGTCTTCTAATCTGAACTTATTTAGAATGCAATACTCGTTATTTAGACAAAGTGTGAAAGTTTATATTGCGATTCCCACAGTGGAAATTAAAAAGGTGGACTGGACTCCGAGAAGCGTGTAGGTATATGACTATAGACCATCCGATTCCGGGAAAACTTTTTTAATAGGAATTCTTATCTCGATAAACGAGATGCTTTAGGTTATTTGAACTTAGAAGATTTGCCCCTCTGACTACTAAACAAACCCTCGTGTTACGAGGGGCGGACCATACAAATGATGCCACGTAAAACTCCACGACCTACCTAATAAAATATGATATATATACAAAAATATACATATACTTACTTCATGAAATGTCTATATACATTTAACTTACGGTTGTGACTGCAGTTTGAGAATAAAATACATTGAGACAAACATAGCTTGCAACTGAAATCATATGTATCAATTTTATTACTTACCTGAACTACTTTGGTGTCTTTCTCCAGATTAGTTTCCAAAGGCACCAGCAGATCTACGTAGAACGCCTTTAGCTGTATAAGAAATTAGAAATTAAAGCAAACTGACAAATTTACGTAAACATATATACGTACACACACGTACATACATATATACATACATACATACATATACATACATACTCGTACACGCCAGCTTTCTCACATGAATACTTCCTTTACTACAGGTATTTTATGAAAAAAACTCCTTAGTTTTTTTTTTATATGTTAGGATAGAATTTACTGTAATTTCCACCAGTTATAACACAATATGTAAAAAATCTGTGTGTACAGTTACAATAAATAAAGATATATATACCTAATTGTTATGGGTTCATATTAATCTCAAATCTCGTATATTTTTACGACGGGAATGTAAAAATAAAAGTAAATAAAAAAATAATAATATTCGAAGTTTTTTGAAATGTGAAATTCGAACTGTAGGCGTTCTAGGTCCCGCGCTCGCAATTTATTTTAGGTATTTCCCGCCAAAAAGCCCTAGTAACTTAATGAGAACAAATATAATTACATGGTTTAGAATGTGTATAGTATATATTTATTGAGTGTGGATAAAAATCAAATTAAATGGTTATTTTTTGCCATAATTTGTATGTAAAACCAGAATACCTAATGAAACTTATTTGGTATGGAGTTCTCGGAAATATTTATTCGAAGTCGCTTGAGCGTGGTCTCAATAATAAAATTATTAATTATGTTGTGTGTTTTGACATGAATTAAGAAAACGTATGGATAAATTTGCAATTCAGACATCAATGTCATTGCAATCGTTGTTAATATTGTAGATGTCTTACAATATTCATTTGTTGGTCCTGGATTTCTCGGTACACTTCCACAACTTTCATTAGGGCGGTTCCTGAAAATAAATTTAATAATATTAATATCATGTCATTATTTAACTTACATTTTAATAAATTACTATTACGTAAGAGATCCAAAATCAAATATTAATGATAATAGTGACTAAACATATGCGAGTTACAGGCAGAAAATTATGCCTTCATAATTTTTTGACAAACTTAAACCAAACAGACGTGTACAATGTACTACAAAAATCTGTGCTTCGATTATCGTCCTATGACACAAATCGCCATATTTAAATATACCACTGAGACGTATCGGCAACACAGTTTCT
>DWMG01001113.1:0-16194 GCA_018244855.1 Elbella merops
AAGGCAACATACACGTGATTTCAACGATTGCCGATCGAGAAATGGTTTATAGAAACGCTACGGTACGCTACGGTTTATAAAGAAATGTTTATGTAGTCAAATCTGTCAAATCTAAATCCGTAGCACACTGGCCGACCTAATTTCCACTCCACATAATTATACAATACACACATGATCACAAACGTTGAAGTAGGTGAACGCAATGTATTTGCAGTATAGACGTCCATTACTCCTATACGCGAAATCGTAAAGTGCATAAAATGGGTTCCATCAGACTAAAGTATTGAAACATAAATTTTCCGATTAGCGACAGTCGTTGCTGCTGTTTTCTTTTTATAAGTAGACTTCACGATTAACGAAGCTAAGGAACAATGAAAAGAATATTAAGAAAAGATAGAAACTATTAAGAGTACAAAAAAGACGATGGCTTAGCGTAAAATTTTAAAACGTCCATGCGAGATATCCATGTACCGGATTCCACTGAACCAATCAGGTAGAATGCATTGGAAAGCAATATACGTACTATACGTATACACAGTGAGCTCGACTTGTTCGGTCGGATAGATAGATTAACCGATGCGATGACTTTTAAAATGAACCGGTACCGCGTAACTTTTGGTGCAATCTCTTACAAAAATACCAACAACTCACTTAATGAGAAAAAATACGGTTGTGTAAACGACACAATAATATTTATTAAATCAAATGAATCAACACTATAATTGGTTCAAATTAAATCAAATGAATCAACACTATAATTGGTTCGATCTAAAGTTGATAAAATTAGAATGACAATGAACTTCGATGCCAAATATTTAATCAAACAACGCCAAATAAAACTACATCGAATATTAATGACGTTACTTTAGCGCCAAAACAAAATCGAGTTGACGCAACACTTGTTATGATAGTGTCCAAATTATGCGAGGTATGAATGTTGAACAAGAGGTATTTGGAACACCGATCGAATAAACAATAAGGCCATAATTGTTATGATGTCAATATTACGAACGGTGGAATGCGAGATCTCTAAAAAGGCGCCGGAATTGAGTGACACATGCCAAGACGACATTCGCAAGCAATCGGATACTGTATCCAGCTTACTAGACGGGAATAGTCACATCCCTGGCCTGGCGGCCGTCCATGCCTCAAACTGCTCTAAAACGAACGAACACGGCTGCATCATTCAGTCATTTTCGATCCTATACCGCTCGTATTTAGGTCGATTTACGTTCGTACATTAGCGAAGATAGACCGGATCGTCGAGCGGCGGACGGATATAAGCCGCGTCTGCGCCGGCCCTTACGTAATATTTAGTTGACGATGAACCCAATACGTCACTGCAACTGCTTCCGGATGACGGATGGCTCTCTTTGTACATAACTATTACAATAAATCAAATAGCTTTACCAAAGGTTGCAAGGTTAGTACGACCTTGTGAAATACGGTAGTTGTTTAGTGGAACGGCAAAAAACATTTGAACTTTGACTCACACTTTCACTAGTACTTTCGCCGTTTTTAGTGCCTCACGTGCACGAGTGTAGATTTCACGAGCCTCTATTTGAAATGTTTCGTTTGAAAACTGTATTGCAATATTTATAGTGTCAGCGTCTAGAGCTAGTTCTACTTCATTTTTTGCCGGCCTTGATCCCGTTTAATGAATTTAGTAGATTTTTTTGACTCTTTCATTTTAGTGCATTGTGCCATTAGGTGAAATCGGCAAAAGAATGCGTACAAAACAATATTTTGTTTTAATTTATTGCATACCAATGTACACACTATGTATTATATATTTTTTAATTTACAGTACACTTTATGTATTATATATTTTTTAATTTAACACAATTTAAATTTTCCATTTTATTTGTCATTTAAAATGTATTGAATATTTTCCAAACCCGTCGATAATTAAATAGATTTTCCTCAAAAGTTTCCTCATTGACAGGCTCCGGATATTTCGACGATAAAACTGGACTGAAAAATAAATGACAGCAGACAGTTAGGCAAGCAGAAGGAACAATTTATTTATAATGAAAACACACGAGATATATTTGGACAGTCCCAGTTTCTGCAGATTTGGCTGGATATATATAATGACGTCATTTGTAACTGGAAAGCTAATTAAAAAAAATAACGATCGGTTCACACATTATAGAAGTGAAACTCTGAATTATAATACCATTATAATCTTAATAATAAATATTAAACCTTTTGTTTACTAGCCATGAAAAGCAGAACCACTATCGATTTAACAGTAATTACGAATATTAAATTCGGATACAAATATCAGTTTGATAAAAATCCATTGAATGATTTTCTCAATTGAATACTGTATTACATCGTGATTTGACCAGGTATAAATTCCCATGAGTAGAACGTTTTATTCACAACTAAAATTACATTAACTTTATGACATATTACATTAATGAAATTGATGCAGTTTATTTATAATTAATAGGTGATTATAATTAATATTACTGCTTTCTTACAAGTAACACCACATGTAGGATAGAAATAAGGTTAACTGGCGTAAATATTTGACAGCTTTATGGTGTTTTATTTTGTATGTGCCAGAAGACGGAAACATTCGGATAGAATGTTTATAAATCCTAATAAAATGTACTGAACGCAATAAAAAAAATTACTCTAAAAAAATAGATCAAGATATTGAAGCCGAAGAAACAGATGTTTCCATGAAGAGTTATACGAAATGTGGTATGTGTAACCGAGACATTAGACACATCCTCAGATACAAGAGACATTAGAGATGGACCGTTAAGTGACAATACATTCGAGACGTACGTACGAGTACGTTTCGCCACTGATTAGCGGGTATCGATTCTATGACCGTTTTGACATGTTTGTTGATCGTGATAACTATATTAGGAGGCGAGTGGTCGATTACAAGAACGGTGAGTCTTGGCCTCCGTCAGCACCTACATACATCAACGTTCGCTTTGTATTTGTACTTTGTCATACTTATATCAGCCATTCTCTCAGAATGTCGGACCATCGAAGAATAACCTTTTTCATTTTCACACCAATACTCTATTTCACATAACGCATCTTTCTTAAACCAGAATTACGCATTGATTTGACCATTATATGTCGTAATATGTTTTAAATACGAGATGTATAATATTACCCAGCGGAATATGAAATCTACCAGATTGGGCAGCGGTGGGTTTTAAAGTGGGCAGCGATTTCATTAATATGCAACCATTAACTAAATATGTAGGTACATAGTCTATGCGTGCCACGTTTCAGTATCAAATTCTTTACTGTTACACTGTTGGAAACTGATCCCCTTGCTGAGAAGAGTTTGGGCAGTCTGCTACTATCTGTCTGAAGAACTACGCTTTATCAGACTGCACATGCCTTACAGAACATTCTAGAGGAATCTCAGGTGCGCAGGGACGACCTTATGATTTGTTAATACGGTAGTTATTCCAAGAGGCTTTCTTTAGAAATCTAATTATATGATACAAACAATATTTAAACCTTTTCTTGACTGATGTTGTTGATATTAAAACGGAATTTGTATCTATCGCCAAGATAGTATCTATCTCCGTACAAGTATTTTATCAAATCGTTGCGTTTTAATAGCAAAACAAAAGTCAATAAAGCATATAGATACTTACAAAAGAAACTGTTGTAATGATATTCAATATCAAGTGTAGACAAATTAAAATGTCAATTAAATATCAGACACTGATAAGACGATCCCACACAAGTTAATAAAAAATAATCAATGGACTGTTATTAAACACGAAGAGGTGTACAATTTAAAATCGGACGTAATTAAAATTGTGCATCCAAGTGCTCAGCACTCAACAGTCGGCGGCCCACTTCATGCCCCAAACAAGTGAAGAACAAAGAACACACTTCAAGAACAAAGCACTCAATAATTAGATGTGTGTATGTGTGTTTTGACAACTACATGTTCCATGTCTGATGTACATGGTAACAATAATAATATGGGGCATTAGACTCCCAGATTAGGCTGATAGGTACCTGCTTTATGATATCAGACAGCTAATAAGTTATACTAAGTATATACTATTCTAATCTGTATCTATAAAGATAATATAACACCCAGACACAAAAAATATTCGTAATCGTCACGCTGATATGTTACTTCTGTGTGGGATTCGAGCTCACAAATCTCGTCTCAATGTTCAGAAGAACTAACTAATAGATCAAAGGGGAAACCAAAATCTGATTTATGTATATTTACTTAAAAACGGAATAAACTATTAATAAAATAAATAAATTAATGGAAAATAATTACAATAATAACGATCTTAAAAAGTCCAAAAATCAAAAAACACTCTTCAACAAGTTCACGTCACAAGTTCAACATTATGAGTAAAGTATCATTTATTATCCTTGATCTTGCTAAGAGTGGCCGTAATGTTGCCATTTTTAGTAACGACCAGTATTAAGTTTGCAAACGTGCGTGGGACACCCGGCCATCCACCTTCGGACCAAGACTAATATTTTTTTTTTGTTTTTGGGTATTTTTCAAAAATGGACATCAATGAATAGGCAAATCCATTACGTATACTGAATACGAAATCAAATAAAGAATATATAGTGTTATATCTAATTGTAGATGATCTCTGAACATACGCAATTGCAGCCATGTCAAACTGGCCACTATAGTGAAATCTGTGGATGAACATGAAATTTATTCTTCTTTCAAAAACACGAAATACCTTTTTTTTCTTCGAAATCTTTAGTAATAGTTGTTGCTAGTGTGGAAACAATGTGTCTTAATAGACGTGCAATATCAACCACGCGTCGTGGTGTGGACCGAATAGAACCTACGTACGAACATTGCGTTATTGGTTATATAGTTTTAGTTCTCGAAATTTTTATGGATGGTGAAATTTGAAGGCTAAATATTTAAGGCGATAGTGGTACCAATTAATTATCATTAACCTTACCAGCCATTGAGAACACATTAGTGCATGTCCCGTAAAGTTATAGTACAAACTGGTATTTAATGAATTAAACGACCATTGATCAGTTAATCAACTATCGACCGTTAGCAATAAGCTCGGATCCCTGCTCGTACCAAATAGAACTGCAATGATGGATCCTTCACGATAGTCGAGTAGTTCATTCACATTCAATCACAAATTTAAAATCCAAGCCAAGTCAATGAAAGATTTACCAGGACGGGTTAATATTTATAGTGTTGTGTATAGAAATTTAACGGTGCCATATAGAGCAAAAATATCACTCAAGTTTAAATACACACTATTAATTACAAATTTTAATATTAAAAAATAAACGAATTAACGGACGATAGGGTTTCGTTACGAATAAATGCAGATAGTTTTTAAAGACATTCTTTTGCCTTTATTAAAATTAAATGAAAACCGACATTATCATAGTTCAATAGTAAACAATAACAATGCCGAAGAAAACAGAAGGATATATGTCATACTGTAACAAAACAGTCGAAGAGAAAACTATTCGATCACAACAACATAAGATAACATTCAAGTACAAAAGATATACCTAACAAATTATCAGTTTCCAAATGTAGATAAGCAAACAAAAGACATTGAAGATACAAAGGTACCGAAGTCGTCATGCAGTAAGGGCAGAAACTTTTAATGCGGCTATTTGTAATACGACTCGAAACGTGAAAAGCGATACAATGTGGTATTATCACACAGTAGAACAACATTCATTGTATTGTGATAGCGGAGCATGGAGAAAAACTCAAAACAATGAACCAGAGCACGAATACGATATGACGTTAGATAATGTTATCGCCGGCGACATATGCGGAATTAATATTGATATAGTAGTACTAAAACATATGTAAAATGCAAAGTAGTATGACTTTTACATGCTTGAAATACATGGAAATTATCTGTTTTTTCGTTACGAACGCTCTACGTCGTCTGCATCTACATAAGATAATGCGGAGGAAAATTATGTTCTCTTGTCACTGTGTGCTAATTTCTTGTGTATACACATACACGGAATCCTGACCATAATAAGTGAACAAAAATACTCATGTCCTTAGAAATTAAAGATATACAATTAAATAACGAAATGTGTCAAAAGTTCTGTTTTAATAAAGTAAAAGAAACGAATAATTCGGTGAATACTGTAAAGGTAGGCGTTGCTGTGCGAGTGTCCGTCCATACATGAACGTATTTCAGCTTGTGACGCAAATAAATTTTTCATCATTGTCACGAGGATACAACAAGATAGGCTTCAGTTACATAAACTAATGTTATACAAAGTAGACCATTCGTTATGTTCAATTAAAATGAGTGATTTACTTAGATAACAATGAAATAAAAAATTTTAAACAACTCTTGTAGAACGTTTTATTCATCGTTTATTTCCAGAATCGCCACCACTAGATCCGTCGCTACTTTAAGTAATACTATCAAAGCAGACATATCCACATTAAAGTCAAAACATGAAGCGTTACACATGAGTCTTCAAGAGCAGTAATATATGTATTTGTAAGTAACCTCAGTTATTTCCGTGCTACCTGGTTATGAGCTACAGTATGTAATCTTATCGTTTGCCTGACTCCGATTAAGCCCGTTTGATTCAAAAAAATATAGTCACAAAACTAGGGATCGACAGAAGAAATTAATTATTATGAAAAAAATTAAGTCATTAACTATTGTGAAGATACTCGTAGTCATATAATTTTCTGTAAAATTAACGTTTGTTAGAGTTTTCAAAGGAGAAAAAAACTTTAGTGTAACATAGCATGTACTAATAAAAAGTCCATAATGATTTCTAAGATCAAGTAGATCGTAACATCGAAGTCACATCGCAGGTATAATTATATAGGTGGCTATAATTGTATATAACCTGACCTTGTATCGTTAATAATTCATCCCCGCACTCTGTTCTATGTATCTTATCAGATAACGCCAATGACAAAGAAACATTGTGCGGAGATGTGCGCGTCACAGGCGATATGGCAAGCGAATATTCGTTCTATATTCAAATTCGTTTTCTTGGCAATGCAGTTCAATTAATTGGTACTCGAGTAACATATAAAGTTACATATTCTACTCATCCAATTGTTGCATATTGCAGTTTCATTGTCGACAATAAATATGCGGGCAGTTCACTGTAACTTTAGCCATTGAAATTATTAGTGAAACCTTCAACTGTGGAAATTAACAGACAATAGCGGCGATTAACAGTAAGAAAAAAAAGATGAAATCGAACGAAACAGAATAAATCATATGATATTGATTAAAGAAAAATAATAGAAAAGTATCGATTATCAATGTTGATTTCAACAAAACAAAACGCCAGTCACGTGACCGAATTAGGCTCGATGAAATCGATTGACATACAAGGATACGATTTAGACATACAAGTAAAAGCATCAAAGCTGCTGATATGGTGGGATTTTTAGCTTTTCAGTAGCCGAGCCGAGTAAAAAATACATCGACTCAAATGGCTTACGGCTCTGGACATACACAGCTATGTCCTTACTGCTGTATGTTTCTTATCAGAATTAGACAACACAGAAACCTACATATGTGAAGAGATTGTATTAGAATATGCATGACGCCTTCCCCAATTGATGAAACGAAGATTTACCTGCAAGAAGAGATAATGTTTTTATTATTTTGATAAATATTTTATCAGTATTAGGTACTACAAAAGATAACACTATTTAATAAATGGAAAGACTTAAAAGTGGAAATGGCGATATGAGTTTTGCACCGTTGATGGCTATTTAGATATTACAATAGTACTTGGTGCTGAGTACAAACGATCTATATTATTATTGCGTGGACTGAAAAATTGGCAATCGAGCCACTTACTAGCAGATATGCTAACATTCTACTTTGACTACTTCCGTTGTATAAACCAAAACGTTTTATTTCAACTATTAAATGACTTTGATCTGTTAGTTCGACGGCTAATGGTTCCTCAGATATACTACTTTTAGCAGCAACCCATTAATATTGCATTTTAATAACAATAAGTACAATAATATGTGGTTAGGACCAACATTGCATATTAAAAGCTCAAATGAATGAGACGGAAATGAATGTGATTTTCATGTTAATCTTGACAAGATATAAGGATCAATTAGGCACAACCAATGATTTCCAAAAGAACACATCAACTGAGGGACGAACTGTAATGTCTAATATATAAAAAACCAATAATGATTAAGTTTGTACAGTATATCGTACGGTGGAATCACGCCTTGGAATCGGTCAAGCAGGTGTCACGGGTGGTGTGGGCCGCGAGAAAGTACAAGCAGAGAGAGGAAAGTGCGTAGATGCAAAAACACGGCGGCTCGCAACTCGCTATCGGAATTTAGCGCGTCAGAGCCGACCGCGAAAGGGCGGAGACCTAACTGTGAAATTGATTAAGTAACAAAACACTACAGAATTACATACCAGGCATTAATACTAATAAGGCATAGTGAAAGGTATATCAAGGTGAGATATTAGAATTGTAATTCCAAATTTGATCTGGCAACATAAGTATTACGGTACCAAAATTAGATTTTTTAAATACAGTTAATTTGTTTAAAGGGTTTTAGTATTGTCTTTTTCAATGCTGAGCCGATAAATTAGTTGTTGACGATGTGTTCTTCATGTGACAAAATTTATAAAGTTTATACAGGTAAGAATGTAGACAAGTAAAGATTTATCAATATCTCTAACTAACAAAAAAAACCGCACCATTTTAATAGGGATGAAATATAATATGTAGTAATTTAGAATAAATAGGTCATGAGTATCTAAATTAATATTCAAAGCATGTTTTAGCAGACAGGCTGACAATCATGACTTTATTAAACATAAAGAATGAAATCATTATCATATTATATTCGATGTCATAGATAACAAGGTTTTTATGTAATTTAGATAGACATATCTGTTACACAATGAGGAACTGGTATAATATAAATCAGGGAAGTTCGGGGAAAAATTACCTCAGGAGTTTTGAAAAAGTAAAGAAAATACTACGAGATCTCACATCAGATTAATCACAATACCTGCTACCAGGTTACCATCATTGATATAAGAAGATATGAATGGATGAAGGTAATCGTGTTGTAACATAGTTAATGTCATTGGACATTAAGCTTACAACTTTGTGACTTAAGAACTTTAGAAATAAAGACCATAAAAACGGGTGATGTCACTAAACATTAACCATAAAAGATAATACAGGTAGAATTTGCGAATTTAAGGGATTTTTTTTGATTGTCAAGTACAAGTTTATCGGCATAACGTGCTTTATGAGATGTAAAAAAACTTGTGACTTTACTTGATGATATTTTAGAATCTAATGTACGCTTACCTGGAAAGTTTTAAATTTTATTTTCAATTTTAAAAAAATCTAAACGTTCACAATTTATCAGAGAAGCACATGGTTTTTCTAAACGTGTCACCCAAGAATGGCGTGCACGCGCCGAGAAGTGTGATCGTAAGTTTTTAATAGCAGTTATTTTTAATAATAGACCGACCGGAACGATGGTTGTAGACCGTCAGTAAGAAAGTGTACCAATTGGCAAACAGCATAGGAAGTGGGCGACAGAGCTGTGACGAAACGTGGCGTAAGTACTTACGTGTAGTAGAGCCGATGATCATAAGTACACATATTAAATATTGAACCAATTCCAGATGAATCAATTGGGTTAGGTAGGATAGCTCTAGCAGCAGAAATAGATATGAAATAATTTTAGAAAACTACCTGTGCCTAGTCTGCACCTGATTCTTTCTTTTACCATACATATCTCTAGACGCGTATGTAACATTAATACATCTATGTAATTAGGTTCGGTTAGTAAAAATGAAAATTAATTTCGAAAATTACACACGATCAATTAAGTATATTAGGAAACTAATTTGTAATAAAAAGTAATGTTTCCATAGTTTGGCCACTGAAAATAGTAGCTAAGGTTTTTTTAAAGATAGCCTTATCATTGTCACCAACGCTTTTATCTTACCATTGTTAGACATGGATCTCTTATGAGTATGGGAAAGTTTAAGGCCCTACTCTACTGTCCTCTACTGTACTCTAGTGGTGGTCGACCCATTTTATCTTGCTCATTACCTTAAAACACTAACCAAAAACTGTTTTATCTAAGTACAAAAATGACTGTAACAATACTCACATTCACATGCTGTTGATAATTTAACAAAACGTTAGCGCTGAGCTAAGGACAACTTCGGAAAAATTCCAGATAACATTAAGAGTCGAGATTAAAGTCACGTGAAGTATAACTGTGACGATTTTTACGATAGCCAAAGTAACTATTGTACAAGGATCTTTTGCATTAGTACATTTCAACTATCACAACGATTCTCATAAAACACAGCACACATATTTCACATTGACAATAAACTGTCATTCATTAGGCCAATATTAATAAAAAAACTAAATAATTTACCGCTTTGTTGAATGTTATAAGGCTTATTTGTCATAACCCTCATTTAATATGTCAAAAACATTATCTTTCAGAAAACAGACTATTATAATAGTTATATATCATACAATAGTCTTTATGTCATATGATATTATAATAGCACATAGAATAATTATGATTTAAAACTTTTTGAACTATTTTCTGAAAGATTGACATATTTGACACATTAGACTCTAGTCGCAAAAGAGCGATAACCTCGCTCATTTAACTCGGCTCAAAGGTGATACAATGGAAGTTGACATAGTACATCACTTGAATGTAAACAATAGGAAACATTGTAAACCAGAAACCTGTAAGCCTATCTCCTAGTTAACCGGATGGCGAAGGTCAACAGCAGCCTCGCGGTAAACCAGATTCCTGACGTATCTAAGTGGGGATCGTAGTAGCCAACCTATCTAGAAATTCTTTGATAAATTGCTTTAAATCGGACAAATGGAAACAATCCTTTAATTTACGAGAACCGAGAACCTTCATCAGATCCCAATATACACATTTAACATACGAGCAGGTAACACTAACCAAGGTGAAACATCTGAATATGCTCCGAAAAATCCTCGATCAACCGATCCTCGTTAAACCAAAAACCACAGAAATAAACATCATATTGATACTTTACAACCAACAAACAGCTCGACAGCACAAAGTTGTAATACGTTCAACATCTCACGAGCCCTCACCACAAGAATCAATTGGATCTTGGTAATGAAATTTTCCGCTCCCCGATTTCCACTTTCTAGCCCATAAAATAGTGAGTGATCTATTGAGCGCTGCATTTAATGGGCGATACGACGCGATCGTTTTCCCCACATAAATAAGGTCTATTAAGCAATTTGACTTAACGAAAGTGCTGGTTTGTTTGTGTGTGGGCGCGGCGCGGCGTGGGACAGTCGCAGTTGAACGATTGAACGTGGGTGCGTCGTTGCAAGGACACAAGCCCACACAATATGCTGTATATCCTCGGTGCTGTTTACGTTTTGGCAATTTCTGATTGTTCTGTCTTTGATCGTTTTGTGTCCAATAGAAATGATAACGCTAATTAGGATAGTACTTAGTTACATACATGCTAAGGAAGTAATCTAAACTTTAGGCAATGACATTTTTTGTAGCAGCAGTGTTATTTTAATGAGTTTTTTCAAACAGCATTGCTTTATTATTTTTTCTTTGATTACATAAAATATATTTTATTGATACCTGACACAAACCTTTATCAGCGCTGGTTTAAATGGCGGTCAATGCTAATAGCATTTCGTTAACACGTTCTAACGGTAACTTTAACCGCGAAATACATAATCGTCGTACGCGAACGATAACAATTCTGGTAATTTAATAGAAGAAATGATATCTCGAACATAATGCTTTGATTTAGGAGAAATTTAAAACGTTGCACCCAATAAAAAATATTTGAAAGTGATTTAATAACGACGAGTATTCTAAACCATATTACGATTATTAAGTTCATGTGTGAATGTTGTTACGAAATGGACATGAAAGTGGATATGTGACCGAGTCGGCGGATTGGTCGTATGGTGGTGCCGTCACCGGTCGTAGACCCTGGCGGCACATGAATGGATCTGTAACTTGATTCGGACCATTGCGAAGTTTACATAACGCAAATCTACTACCGCCCTTGCCCCCCCCACGTTCTTCTTTCATCGCATGAATCCACATGCAATTATACGCGATAGGTGCTAATGCGCGTGCGAAGTCGAAAAAAAATCTTCGTTACATTCATTACTCGTTGTTCAATTTTATGTTGAGATTCAAGTTGTGTACGTAATTGAACAACTTTTGAATTTATTGCGATATTCTTTTAGATAACTTTCAAAATACACTTTCTAAACTCGCTCTCGGGTATTGTCGAAACTCGTTGTTTTCTATTGCCGTATAACATTCCACCATTGAACACTTGCGTACACCATGTATTCTAAGTTTACTGGTTTACAACCCATTGAAGGGTGGTATTTAGAGGATGACCCAAAAACTACATCTAACGACCACTAACAACAACCCCACGCCTTTATTTTGCCAAAGGACTGAGGAGTGAAGTACTCCCAATTTACATTAGTTATATTATACGTGCTTTATAATAGGGGTGAACCCATAAATATACACAGAGTGCAAATCCAAAATCCGAGCTATTACTGGAAATTTCAAATTAGAAAAAAAAACAGGAAATCTTTGCTCGGATCGTGTATCGAACCCATATATCAACAAACCTACCATTTCTCCGTCCTTATACGTTTTAAACATAGATGATGATGAAATGTAAGTGCACCACTCGTGCGCAACACCTGACGCACGCCCGGAAGTGGGTCAACCAAATAGCCCAATTGTGATTGTTCTCTGAACATCTGTTCACGTCCAAACACGGCGCCCAGACGCTGCGAACGAGTAACGAGAGTAACATTACAGAACGTTTGTTTATTTTCAAAAATATTGACGGGCTGTTCAACGGTCAATTGATATAGCAATTGCCGTTGTCTGAAGACAGATTACGAGAAATATTGGTAGTACTGCGATAAGAGAGCATAGCGTTCCTCGAATTATTTCAGTATATTTTATTATTCATCCGTATAAGTTTTTATTTTATGGGAATTTGTGGCAAATAAAATTTAAGTATCGATATTTCATACGTTACAAAACACCTATCAATGAATAATTCTCTGCCCACCCGTAAGGCATCTAGTATTACGATATGAATGTATATTCAACATAGAATTGCAAAAATCTAAAGAAAGTCACATGAATTTTTATACCCTTAGAATCTTTAGGTCTTAGGTTTACATTTTTTCTATTATATCGTCACGTAAACATACATATGAGTACGACTAGGTACGATGATAACAAAAGTATTCAAAAAAGAAGGCAATTAGCAACAATATCTAATTAAGTTGCATTATGCAAGTCGAGGCATATCATTGGCGCAGCCCGGACTTAGTCCACAAAAGGCGACCCCCATACGTGTCGGTCTAAACATTGGGTAAAATTACCATACACGGGACATTTGTTAGAACATTGACAATCACCTCTCGTCGCCATCGAGGGCGTAGAAAGTCAATTGTGGACACAAAGCGAAAAATGACCGTCCCGCAACGCGGCACGTTTGCGTTAGAGCTAACGCGAACGCATCTCTGCGTTGCGACTTTCATATTGACGCCGATTGACGGTTGACGTTAGGCGTGAAACGACCGGAAGTGGTTGGCCGTTTCTCGAATATCTTGAATTTTATTATTAGTTGTCAATAAAACGCATGAACAGGAAATGTGAGATTTCTATAAACATTGCGTTAACACTAAAACAAAAATTTCTATTTGTGTAGTAGTCAATTATTTTAATAAATTGTATGTATTATTATAAGTATTGTTAAATACAGTTTTCCTTAACCATCACAACAATAAATATCTTAGGTTTGAAAAAAAAGCATACAATTTTGTAAACACAAGTTCACCAGGATTTGAACCCAAGACTGGGAGTGGGAGATGGAATTTTAAACTAATAGACTATCTTTGCTATTAGGTATATGTGTTCGAACAAATTCGATGAAGAATACCGTATGGTATTTTTACACCACTTTATAATGTAAAACGTAACACGTTATATTATTTATTCACTATTTCCATAAAATATCAATATCGTGCCTCGTGCATTTCACATGCGGTGAGCGAGAACTGGTTTCTACCTTAGTATGATAAACATGCAAAGTGCAAATATACAACATCACATAATAAACTAACTGCCAGCGTCTGTTTCCGGACACATGTATCCTAAGATTCATAAAAGCAAGGGTGAATAGGCTTTTTCTATGGACGCGGGCTCCATCTTAGACGCATCGGCGCTCTCCATCAGGTGGCGTTAAGGCCAAATACTAGCCTATCACAGAAAAATAGAAAATATAAAAAAAGTGTTATTATAGAACATATAGAATAAAATGTATTACATCAGTAATAACAAGATTAGCTCATAATCATTATTACAATACAAGACGAGAAAAGAGCAAAACGATGGGAATGGCCCACACTCAGTTTACCGTGGATAGCGCATGACCAACGTCTACCGATTTTAGTAAGAGCAACTTTTTCTCTTATGGTTCGTATGTACTTTTGGTACATGTTTACTAATTCTATGTATATATACATCCACACAGTACTTTACCTAATAAAGAAGCATGTATTGTATGGAATGAATTTTATGAAAAAATTCTGATTTTAATACAGGCGATGAAACCCGTTCAAAATAAAAAATAGTGATATTTATCTAGAAAAATATGACACTTTTATTTCTCGTAGATTTGTATTTTTATAGTTGAATGAAATCGAATCATATTGACAAATGGTTTTAACCGTAGACAAGTGGCTGAACAATGTAAAATAAAATAATAATTATGACAGATGTAAATATATTTTTCTGTCACACGAAAGAAGAAGATAACAAAACGAAAGGAAAACTTTTTAAACAGCCAAAAGCACCTATGATACATTTCTCATTTTCCTGTTGTACCTATAAAAAAAGTAGAAATACTATCTTTTGTAAAACAATTTCAAGCCTTGAATTTTTCGGCGACATTTGCCGAGCTTACAGATCGATTTTATCAATAATATTTGATTATGCAGCTTGAAGGCGTTTAAATGCAATTAGTTACATGCGCACCCTTGATGTAGTTAGTTGCACGATGACAGTAACATTCTCATGTCGACGTTGGTCTCGGCAAGTCTCACTGTGGGCGTTCTCATGGCAGTAACAGTTACACGCAACTGTTTACAACTGCATTGTCGCGTAACCTTTCGATTGTTACAGTTTGAACTTCACGCTGAGGCGCGATACCGAGTAGATGTATTGTATACGTACGTTTGAACTGATATTTTAACCAAATTGTCGATTTGTTGATTCGACGCAATTCCGTAATTGGAATGTGGAATTGTCATTGGATATTTTTCGTTCTTGATTCTATTTTGTTTTATAAATGTCTCATTTTAATGCAAGGTGCTAAATATACTTAATGCTCTTAATAATTTTTATTGGTATTCTTCGGCAAACGAAATAGTAGGTGTGTATAAAGTCGGTTCATTGATATGTCAAATAAAAATAAAGCAAATTATTAGAATATGGGGTTAAGTTTACGTTTGTGTTACTTTACGAGAAATAACCGGGTAAACATTTTTATTGGCGATTAATATAATTTTAATACAAACTTGAACTCTCCAAATATCTATAACACCTCCAATTTTCTGAACACACGCCTTACCGACTGAGCGCCCTGCTGCACTTTCATAGAAAAACGTTAAAATAGAAGTTTTTAAAGAAACGCCACATACGATTTTTTAAAAGTAATTTCATAATTTCTTTTTGTAAACGGTATATTGACATATGTATCTAAAAGTGTAATAAACACAGCGATAGAATAAAATAGCGGTTTTATAGGTGGCCAATGTAATTTCACCTCACATGAACCCGCTAAGAGACGAAGGCTGACATTTGATTAATATGATGATATCACAAACCGGTTAGCGGAGGCAGGTCATACATGTGGAGTTAACTATCGTTTGGAATTCCACTGTTCGATTGAACCACAGTTATAGATTCCTCTAACTACTATTTGGTCAGCTGAACATATGAGTCATAAATAATAAACAATTTCAATAATGAGATTTGAGTCTGCCAACCCGCACTTGGCCAGCGTGGCAGACTATGACCTTAACCCTCTCAATATGAGAGGAGACTCGTATTCCAACAGT